>APFE030605950.1:50130-110931 GCA_000404065.3 Pinus taeda
TTGCTCCATCTGTAGTATCCATGTTCTGGGATCCTTGCCATCAAACTTCCTCATATCAATTTTTGGAACATGGTGGGTATTCAATCCAACATTAGAGTCTATGAAAATATGATTAATATTTATTTTGTTCTCATCATGTGTTTCCTTTACTACGCTTTCACCATTAGTGACCATTTATTGTAGCAACTTATTCAAATTTATGCTCAATTCTTCCACCTTATCGTCCATGCCATTCATATTAAGTTCCACGCCATCCATCTTAACTTGCATGCCAGTCATATTAGCTTCCATGCCATTCATCTTGGCTTCATTTACCTTTAGTGAGAGTGAAATTTTTTGTACTTGGTCTTGTAATTTTGATATATCATGCTGCATTTCTTCCTCTTCTTCACGAGTCATGCTAGAGATTTCAGGTTGCTTACTAGATTTTTCCATTTTCTTTCTTCAGGGCATTAATTAATGATAATAATTCTTTACTGTTCCCTTTGAATTCCTTCAAACTAATTTTTCAAACCAATCTTATGCAAAATTTAGAAAAAACTACACACCTTTTTCTTCACTTTGTAAGAGCTCGATATTGAATCTGTTGTATCTCTGTAACTGCGGATCTTGATTATTTGAAATCTCATCCTATAGTAGCCTTTTGAGTCCTCTTTCTAATCCCACGAGTCTGATCAAGATTGGATTCTCCAAGGAAGATTTATGCCAAATGTCCCACGGTGACCTGATTATAGACTAGTTCAGTAGAGCGAACTTGTACGACGTGGCACGTGTCCTTGTTTCGACCTTAGTACCTAAAACTGATACACAAGAAACTACAGGTTATCCTATTTTTGAAACTCATATGAAATTTCAATTTGATGCTCAAAGCAAAAGTTATTATGATTTTCCCCAAGTCACCTATTTGGAATGTAATTTGAGATTCTGCAAAAACCCTAACTTCCTGAGATCATATCTCCGCAAATATAGCAAGACAAGCTCTGAAATTGGGACCCAAAGTTTAGAATGATTTCGACTCAAATAGGCTTTTTTATAGCTTCTGAAAGGTCATAGAAAAAAAATTATAAGTAAAATTCGACGATGACCCGTTTGGAGCAGCGAAACCCTAGAATCCAAAGCTCTGATACCAAATATTAGGAAACCAGCTCACAAAAAGATATAAAATATATATCAACGCCTTAGAATTCAGCCTCTTCAAGGGGGCAACCTCCTTTAAATTACACAAATTAACAATTCTTGGATGATACAAATGAATAAACCTCCCTTCTATATATAGGAGTCTAAGGGGTCACAATATAATCAAGCTGACATAACAGTGATAACATAAGGGCACAAAAATAATGATAGGGGATACAATGACAATAGTAATGGGGGAATCACTAGAATTATAGGGGCCTAACATCCAAACTTTCTTCACAAACCAGAATGATATTATATTGGTTAAGCCATTTAGAAATTTGGCCCTTTTCAATGTTACAAGCCCCCCCTGATATTGAAATTGAACAAAACTCACACTAATTTAGGACAATATCTTACTGGCGTGAAAAAATTCTTTTTCAAATGTTGGGATTGTGGATACATCAACATTTTATTCATTGGTTCTAGGTCAGGTGACTCCAAGCATTATTGTCATGTTAAAATTGAGTTTAACTTCTCACAAGCTTAGGATATGTAAAGAGTGATTATCTGTTGAGTCATTTTGACCATTAGTTAGGATTGTGGTAAGTTGCTAACCTTGTACATATATGATTTGTTCACACTGTATGCCTTTCTTCCCATTGTTACAAACATAGATGTTGAGTGGGTTATTAACTTATTTTCCATGTTTCAAAATTGTGTACAACAATAATTCAACAAGGATTTGAAAAATAAGCGAGGAAAAAAAGGGGAAAAATGGCAAAATCTACAAAAACTAAGAAATTTTTTTTTTTTGAATCACCAATTTAGATAAATGTGTTTATTATCAGGACTTACTTTTGGTTATTTAGGATAAAATCCTTTGACATGTCATGATTTCATGTCTATGCTAAAAAATTATCTCTATGAGAGAAAAATAGGTTTTCTCCTCTCAATAAGAGTGGAGTATGAAGTCTTCACTATCATATTATGGATTATTTTATTTGTTTGATGTGTCTGATGCCTAGTTTTAAAAATCGGTCTAGTTGAACCAAAAATTGGTCAAAAAGGTCCGTTATCTCCCTGAGATACCAAACCAGCCTAAGAAATCCGATTAGTTGGTTGTTTAGGACCAATAGGGTACCAAATCAACCAGTTCGACCGATTTGGTACTTGATCAATCGATGTTTGTAAAAAATCAGCCACTTAGAATGCCACATGGTTGGGCATGTCGATGGGAATCCTAGGTTATTTTTGGAGGTGCTTTTTAGCAAACCATGGTAGGTTCCCTTCTTAATATTCCCCCCTAAACTTATAAAGAATGCCTAAGCTCATATTTTCCTCACACATTTGATTTCTAGTTTTTGTGTGCATATGAGAGATTGGATAGTTTTACACCAACATTGAGTTTTGGAGCAACAACAGTAATTTTGGAGGTTCTTTGTCATCTTGGAGCTAGTTTTCAGTTGTCTAGTGGAGTTGTGTTGATCCTAATGCAAATCTAGTAGTTGAACGAATATTTGAGGGAAGTGAACCAACAAGGTCAAACATGGGACGTGGTAACTCGTGAGGGAAGCAATAGTTGTGCAATTTGATGAAATTGTGCTTCTAGTTTTGCTAGGAATATTTTGGTTTCTCATGCTACTACTAGTACTACTATTCATGCTGGAGAGGAGTTTGAGTAGTCTCAAAGGAAATTCACTCCAACCCTTAGTGTCTTGCACAAATATTTGTCATTTTCATTTTTTATTTTTTATCAATTTGAGAAAAACGAAGTTTGTTGGGAGAAATTTCTATCGAAAAAGTAGCTATCGTTAGAATACTCTTTATATACATGGCTTCAATTACTAGTTTTCCTGTCACCTGGAAAATGCATCCATTGCTTACTAGTGCAGAGTAATTAGGGTTAATTTATATCCAACTAATGGGATTACAACTTGTTGAATATAATGTAGGTAGGTAGGTAGAGAGATGCAATTTGGATGGAGGAAAGTAGGTGCCCGTGACCTTTCTAGCTTCAAAAGAACAAATATTCAGTGGAGTCGATATCTTCTCTTTGGAAGTGGAAATGTGTTTTCTCTATACTACTATTTCTGTTGCGACTTTGCCTAAATTTTGCAGCAACGGATCTGGCCATTGAAGGTTCTTTCTACATGCCTTTTCCTCTTTTCTCCACTTCATGCACCTTGTGCCATCCCATGGAATGGATTTTAGCCCACCTAATCACTTGATAATGATCGCTATTTGTCTTTATTTTTTTTTTCGAGTAAACAAGTGTCGAACAAGGGTTTGCAACAATTGTGTCAAATGAGGTTATGATGAGTAGATGGTGACATGTTTCAAATTGGAGACAACCTCACAGGCAAACAACATGACGAAAGTATCCACCTTAAGGCAAACCAAGTCTCCAAAAATAAGGATGGCTATTCAGGTCAATTTTTTCTGGCAATTGTCAAATGGTATGTTGCATACCACACACCACTCACCACACAAAAAAACACATCCTCCATTATGGTAACCTCCAAGCTTAACGTATTCTTTAGCACGCAAGATCAGAATTCCAAAATAAAACAAATCTGCCTATAGACTAACCTAATAACCTATCTTGTTCACACCAGCCTCAATGTTAAACAAACACTAAATTGTGCTAATTTTTTAACTCTAACCCTAGTAGGCCCGAATTTTGGCACTAGTCATAACACTTGGTTTATTTTAGCCATGACCTGGTATTTCCTCATTCTATAAACTCAATTTACCTATATATGTACATATTCTCCAAATCTATGTTTTAAATTTCCTCTCTAACGGTTTTTTCTCAAATTTGGTTATAGATTGAAAGGGTATCTCTTCCTCCCTCTTTCTCTTACACACCCCACAAGCACAAACATAAACTTTTTCTTGGATAAACAAAGATATTATAAGACAAGAATTGATCATGAAAAGCCAAATGAATCATGTGAAAAGCAAGTGAAATTGGTTGCTTATCATGTTTGTTTGTATGAGTAAAAGTAGAACATGGATAAGGCTTAGAACATAAGAAAACTAGAGAGCCCCATGCACGGGTTAAATTTGACGCCCGTTTACATGATTTTAATTTTTTTAGCCATCAAATATAGTTTGTTTTAAAATAAACCCGCCATTGGTAACTTTCAAATAATTTTGAAAATTGTCATAATGACGGGCATATAGGAAAATCAGAAGTTTGAAATTATATCTATATCTAATATATATATATAATATATATAACATATATATATACATACATAGACATATACATATACATTACATACATAATACATAACATACATACTAATATACATACAGATATAATATATAAAATATATATGTATGTATGTATGTAACATATGTAGTTGTATGTATAATATATTGAAATATGTATATGTATATATATATAATACATATACTATACAATACATAAACATACATACACACATACATAGAATAAATACATATACATATAAAATATATAATATATATACTATATATAGAATATATAAATATATATATTCACGAGTAGTGACCACCATTATTTTAATTACAAAATCAATAAATGTATTCAAGGTTGGTCACTCCCTTTTATGTTTTGTACCCGACATTTCAGAAATCCTAACAAATTAATTTAAAAACATGTAGTCATGATATGGCCTCGCCTCCAAGAACAAGGATGCCATTGCTTTCTCTCCATGGAGACCACAGGTGTCCAGGATCACATGATCTCCATAGCAATAAAATGCAACCATATAGAATTAGTAATAATCTAGGCCTCTAGACTTGCATGTTTGTCGCGCCTGGAAGGCGTAGCAGGAGCTCATACTATCATTACCATTTGACGGCACACAAATATCTATAAGATATACCATAACAAAATACTTACGACAACTATGGGGTTGCAACTTCCCAATATAAGATATGGTATATGGGATAAGATTTTGGGGCTCATGGGTTTGTGCAATTTTTTTAGCATTTGTATAGCTTTTTCATTGTTTTGAGCACATTACTATTGATGGCAATGTATAATGTTGTACTACTCGATGAAAGTTGAGTTTCCCATGAGATGTAGGAAGAGGAGAATCTCATGAACAAAGATGTATCATGAGGTGAGGAAGGTGGGTAACATGGGTTTGTATACCCAATTATATGTTCGTGTTGGATATGGCAATTACTTGGTGTGGTTTTATTGTTAGGAGAATGGGAACATAGAACATAAAATTAAGGAAGAAAAAAATTTATCTAAGTATTCCATGAGGAGCTTCAGGTTGCAAGTGCCTTTCGAGACTATGGAGGAATCATAGGGATAATGAGAACTAGTCTCAATACCACCCACGCCCCCTTTCACCCCTGGTGCTCATTCTCCCCACCACCATATTTCTACCAATTCTCCTTTTCATCTTGTTAACCCCAGGAAGATATCCCCCAAATCTTCTCAAACACCTACCAGCACTTGCGCTCCTTCGTTCTTGGTGTCTCCTTCTATGCTTAGGTACCCTCAGCTCAAGGCTCCCAGGACTCCAAGGACACCATGGAATCCGTCCGTTATCTCTCCCATGTTTGTGAGCCACATTGGGACTCCCAAGAGAAGGGTTTTGACCAATATGAAGACCTATCTGGAGGAGGTTGGGTACCTCACCAAGCTAAATCCTCAAGATGTGTGGCTCCCCATCATAGACTCTAGGAATGGGAATGCTTACTATGTAAAATTTCATAATCTCAGTGTAGGGATTGAGTTTCAAGCCTTGATTCTTCCAATGGATTTTACCTTCTTGGGATGGTAGGCAGAATGTTCTTGATCTCTCGTTTTTTTTGCTTTCATGTTTCAATGTTTTTTTTACAAAATTGTTTTTTAGGTCCATCAAAATATGATCTAATGTCAAATCACATGGATGTATTTTGTAAAATAATTTGAAGTAATTTTATATTCATGTTGACCCTAATTTTTTATACTTAAAAAATGATCAAATTCCTTAGGTTAGCAATGTCAAAGTTTTCACACCCACATGGTGTGATTAAACCATATTGATACTACTATGTCTACCTAGGTTGTAGAATGTGCCTATGTAGAATGTGTTAGTTCAAAGGAATGTAATGGATAAATAAAAGGGTTTCCTTTGTAGAATGTGTCTTAGTGCAATGGAGTGAAATGGATAGAAATGTAGGTTGTTGTGAGTGTGTTTCTTCCACAACCATTGTTTTCATTTGCATTTTATTTTTTCTTCGATATTTGTACTATGACATTTGTTGATAATTTTACTATGACTTAGAACTAAATTCTATTATTTTTACATTTAAATAGATCTATCTAAACTCCATAATTCTAGATATGTTCAAATAAATATTGTATTTTTGAAACTAACAATTTTTATGTTTTTGCGCCCACTTGATGGAGTTCAATAGTCATTTCAGCTATTGGTATTCAAAATGATTGATATTACTACCTCTTCCTTGGCTTTCGAATGTTCCTTTAGGGGATATCAATATATAAGTGTGTTGGTGTGGGTTTATTCCTTCTGCAACATTGTTTTGATTTGCACATTGTTTCCAAATTCCAGATTTGTTCAAATAAATATTAAATTCCTAAAAGTGACAATTTTTATGTTTTGAATTCTGAAAGGTATTTTTTTTTACGTTTATGCATTCATTTGATGTGGTAAAATAGTCCTTTAACCTATTCGGATTCAAAATCACTAATATTACTACCTCTACCATGGTTTTAGAATGTGTCTCTCAACGCTATGAATATAAAAGTGTGTTTCTATGGTTTTATTCCTTCTACAACTTTGTTGTGATTCGTAATTTCTTGTCCATGAATATAAACATGAGTTGGGGAATGATCTATCTAACCATAACATACAGGTGGAAACTCTACACTTTGTGGGTTCGTATCATGATTCATGAATATGTTCCCGAGAAATGCTACAACAAATTTATGGAGCTTGCACAAGTAGAATTTGCTAACAATAATAGATACTTTCTGCAATTTCAATCTTCATATCTATTTTTCTTTATTACTAAGATTAAGCTACATGTCTATTTCAGTTGGATATAAAAATGTGGATTTCTATCTCTAATGAAGAAGTCCATACAGTCTTTAGTTTTAGGTATAAACATTTGAGTTTAGATATATTTGTTGTAGACCTTATAGCTTTAGGTATATATTAATGTTGGATATAATAATCCTATATGGAAGGAATGTATGGATGCCAATGTGTCTTTAAAAATTGAGGCTTGGTGTATGGTTGACTCTGTTTCCAACTATTTATCTATCAGTCGAGATGGAAACTGCCCTAGTATTGATTGGTGGAGAGTCATTGAAGTTGTTTTTTCAAATAGTTTGTGGCCCAACTTGTGGATCCAATCCACTTACTACAGTGGAATGATATTTGGGTTTTGTGTCCACCTACTGCAGTGGAATGATATTTGGTTTTCGTATCCCTTTTCATTATTTTGTCATAGATGCCTAATCTTAACTCCATTTCTAAACTCTACCTTATAGGTGTTATAACTACAAATACCTAATACACTATGGTTTGGGGTTTGTCCACAAGAAAACCTAGACACTTGGGCATTACTTATAAAAATCTAAAGTCCAATATGGATACTACAACAATATAATTATTTCTTTGACTTCAAGGGTCACAATCTTTCTTTGGAAATATAGGGATTATGATTTTGTAGCAGCATAGACTTGTGTTTCCTTATGATTGCATATATTTTTATATATTTTGTAGAGAATATTACATGTTGATAGCTTACCTTCTCAATGATCTTTCTTTCCTATGAGATTGAATAGGAAGTTGTATCTGAGAATGCAGGCTACTATTCCATCTAGTCTCAAGCATCCTGCCTCTATACCAATGTGGAGAGGAGCAAAGGTTTATTATTTACTTGTGGCCATGTGTGTGTTCCCCATTGCAATTGTAGGTTAATGGGCTTATGGATATTTTGTAAGTATCGATCACTTACCTTCTCAAACTTGTATCTAAGTAAAATAACAAATGCTATAACTTTCTATATCTTATTGATCTATTTTATGGCAATAAATATCATGCTACTAATTTATTTCTTCATAGTTTGTTATGCCGAGTTGCCAACAATATATTTTCCTTCGGTGCCTTAGGAACCTACATCATTCAAATTTTGTTGTTAATTGGTTGGTCTCATAATAGTCTCGTTCATATCATTGTTCCTAAACAACACAGTCTTTCACCATTATGAAGTATCATGAACTTACGTTAAATTTGGAATTATACATTTGTTACTTAATGGATCCTCTTATATAACCATATTTAACGTGTACGTAGTTTTCACTTCTTTTGAGATGAAGATAAAAAATACAACCATGTTCAAGAAAACCATGTTTGAAGTTGTTTCCTTGGTAATTGAGGAGTTTGGTTCACTTAACCTAGGTGCAGTTTAGGTTGAGGCTTCTTGCATTAAGAATGTTGTCAATAGTTGATGAATACACCTTATTTATCAAACTAGACACATAATATTCCTATGATATGACTCCATTCTATGTGCATCTCATCTACCTGACAATGTTACTTCTCTAGTTTTGTTGGGCATATTACTGTCATAGGCTTCTCTGTCATGTGAAAATATTTTTTTTTTGCTGTAAGAGTGTCCTAAAGAATTGTATCCCAATGCCTGCCTTATTTTATTTTAGTTGTAACATAGTCTTCTTAACTTTTATCAGTTGTTAGGTTGTTCTAATATTTATGAGTTTTCCATTGAACTTATACCAACAAATGTAGGTTGTTCTAATATTTATGAGTTTTTTATTTAAGTTAGAATAGCTTTCAAGCAGGTTACACCAACAAGACCAATAATCCATGCCCTTGTTGGGTTTGTGTTGGATTGCATTTCTTTTATGGATTCATTTATGTCTTAAATGTGGTTGCACTTCCCTTTTTGTCTAGCCTTGCAAGTTTGTTAGGAGGTTTGAATCTTCCGATCACTTTTGCATCCCTTTGTTTTTATGTGGGTTTGTATTAAGAAATTTTTAAAAGAGCTAACAAATTTTTAAAATATGGGTGTCTTTGGATTCTTGATGATGCTACATAGGGTAAAATTAAATATTACAAGTCATGTGAAGGGCAATTTAAATATAAAACCATCATAATAAAATTCACTGATGGGTGGGGGCCTATCAAATTTAACCCCTAACCCCATGCATTATGAAAAAACCATGCTAATATGACATTTTTCAAGTGTCATAATATTCCTTGGAATAATTATTCCAACCAGTGATGTCCTATTAGACTGCCTCCTAGCCTTTGATACTTTGTCCTATGCCTTCATGATTTTATGATTATGATCAACACTATTGAAAACCCCTATAATATGTTTCATTCAGAATGATTTTTCCTTTTTCACCTATATAAATACTAAAGACTTTGTCTTTTCCATTGCTTCTATACATCTCAAAATACTAGGTCAAAGGAGATGTTGCCTAGAATCTTCTAAACTTTATTGAATAATCTCCTCTCTAATTCCATCCTAACCTTTGTCTTCCTTATCCTCTATGGCAACATTTCCATTTCGAATTTTTGTTTTGACATAATTTCCTTCTTGATTGGTTTCATTAGATGAATGATTCTTCAACAGTTTCAATATCAATAGAAGAAGCTCCATAAAGCTTAAACCTCTCAACAACAACATCCATGTTCTCTTTCCATGTTGGATCTTCCACTCTAAACTCCAGTTGTGAGAATTAAAGAGCCATGTTTCCCCAAAATAGATGGATCTGGTATCTCATTACAGTAGCTTGTTATGCTGCTTCAACAGTGGATGTTCCTATCTCCTCAGTAGAATCTCCATCAACCCTAGCCAATTTATTTCTGTCTTTTCAGGATCTCATCCTTCTTGGTTACAGAGGGATCTTTTAACTCATTTTGACACTTCTCTTCTAACTTCTCCAACATTTCAGTTCCAGTCTGCATCTTCTCCTTTGTACTATTGAAAAATTGGATAGCTTCTGAAGAATCCTTGTTGCTAAGATCAACCTTGCTAGCCAAAGGAAGGATAATCGAAGCTTTTCACTTTCAAATATTCCTGACCCACTACAAGAAATCCCTCATAGAAGTTAGGTTTTATCCTCAAAGCTTCCTCATAATTTTTTCCAGCTTGGGAGTATTGATCCTGGACCTAGTCATATGTAGTCTGAAGTTGTGCCTTAACTAGTTCCTTTGAAGGATTTTCATCCAAAATAATTTTCTTCCTAGCCGCACACATATGGACATTGCCCCAATTGAAGAATGACAAAGCTGCCATCTCATGGAACTTGTAGGCTGCCATCTCAAAGAGGCATTGAGCTTCTTCATTGGTCACAGTTTCCTCCAATGCATAAGAGCATGACTCCATTCCTAGCTCATGCAAATGTAAGTGAGCATCTGGATCAATGCCTACATGTTTGCGAAACAACTAAGAATATTCAAATAGCCAGTCATCAATTTCAACTTATTTTCCTTCAAGCTCATCCCCATTTTTATCTTTACAAGTTTCCTTCAAGGATACCTACTTATTAGTTTATTTTCTCGGGTCTTCTACTATGCTACTGTTGCTTTCTACCGATGAACCAGAAGCATTCTCCTCTTATTTACCAACCTCTTCTTGAACTCCGTCTACTAGAGGTTCCTCCTCTTCCCCAATCAATGGCTCCTTATCAGGATTCACCTCGACCACATACAACCTCAAAGGTTCATTTGAAAAACTTTGATTAGAAATGACTTCTTTGTCATTCAAGCCCCTATTTGCAGAGGAGTCTGTGTTTGAACCCCCTGTCCTTTTTCTACTTAGAAATATGAGCCACATCAACTTATACCAATCTAATATCTTATTTAGTTGTAATAGTCACAAGATCCCCATCAAAATCCTTGTATTTTATTAAAACTACCTTGGACAAGGAGAATTGTTTCCTCACTATTTCTCTCAACTCCTTAAATTTTCATTTGTATAGAATTCGACTAAGCCTGATATCATGCCCAAAAATAAGTTTCAGTGGCCTCCATTGAATTTATGCCTCTGCTTTATTCATAGGTTAAGGGGAATGTTTAATATCATGAACTTGAGAGCCATTAGATTCCATGGATATTACTGTGGAATATGCCCTGGAAGATTCCATGACTGAGGTATTTTATGGTGAAGAATACCCTTTGGAATAAATCGATAAACGAGGCTCTTGAAAAGGGGGCACATTGGATTGATTACTCAAGTAATAACTAGGAAACCTTTCCTATTTATTTTTCTTCTTTGGCATAGGTCTAATAGGTAAACAAGGCCCCATACTACCAATAGGATTTCCTCAAACTATTGATGCAGCCGTGGCTGTAGGAGAAGTCCCTGAATAGGCAAGCACTATGGGCCTATTTTGCAGGTCTTGTTGAGCATCTTGCTTGTTCCCAAGAGAAGGACGTAACCTTTTGACAAGTTCCAAGCCATCTTGGTGATTCACATCAACTTGTAGATGGTCCTTCACATCTTGCATGGATAATTCTAGCCTTCCCATAGCCTCATATGTCGGTGCCCTTTTAAAAATAGCCTTGTTGAAATGAGGGTGCACTTCAAGAGCGAGCATACATTCATTAAGAACACTTTCATATTGAACAAGCTTCATCTGCATCAGAAGTGCTACTCAATTGTTCTGGAATATTGAACAGTTCAGATGATTCCTATGATAATATTGAGAGCCTTCTCATGTTGTTCCAAAGCATCCACATAGTGTCTGTTTTGTAATTTCTTGTTGCCTTCCTCTTTGAGCTCATGTTCCCTTTTGACAAAGACTAATGGATTAAGACCCAATTTACTTCCTCTGACTACTCCATATTGCTCAACAGTAGCAACTGCTTCTATGCCTTTGTTCCCCCCCCCCCCCCTCCCCCTCAGAGCTTCCCATGACAACTTCCTAGCAAAGAGAAAGATATCCCAACCAATAATGTGAACTAGTCTTAGATTATATTTTCTCTATGTACTGGATAATGCCTCACAGAGCTTTATTTTTGTACCAAATAACGTTTTTTTGACTGAACCCAACTGAGCTAAATTCCCGGACACTTCACAATATTCCAGGAGATGAATCTATATTTTCATTCCATCACTAGATACTTTTATGAACCACTATTTCCTCCACAGGATGTTTTCAACTGGGCATAGATCAGGGTGTATAGTCCTGACAATGGAGACCTTGTCCAAACTTCTAACTAGTTTCAACCATCAATTTTCTCTCTAACCTATCCACTATTGACTGAAAGCCAATCTTGGCGAACTTACAAATATTAATTCTAATATGCATGCCATTCTAAATTATAGATACAAACTAAACATAAAAGCTGCAACTAATCAAGTTTGAATTTTGATCATGACCCATCATAGAGTGAAAATGAATCCAAATATGTTGGAGCTGTAAGTCTTCTTGAACTAATATGTAATGCCATTGGATAATGCATATGGAAATACATTTTTTACATAGAAGAGTACCATTCATTTTTGTTAAAAACGTTTTACATTTCATTCTAACGATGAAAACATTATTAGGAATTTTCAACTTATTTCCAAGTATAATACTATTTTCAAATAGGTAAGATCATCTCTTGCAAAATTTATCATGATAAATGCTAAACATAACCATCTGAAGGTCATCTCGGTATGAAGCGGGATAGGAAGGTTTGTAGAATTAAGCCAAACAAAGGTTGAAAAAAATCCAATCCCATTCAATGTATGTTGGCACCCAAAATTTAAACATGTGGAGATGAGCCTCATTAAACTTACAAAAATAGTTCACACAACCAATATTCTAAAATGATCCCGTGTGGGTTGTGGTTGAGTGCTACATCACTCTGTATATTTTTCTTAGTTACTGCACATAATTGGAGTTGCAGACTTTCAAGAGATGGTGAGGTGCTTTGATTCAAAATATCTAGTTAGTTGACTCCCAAAAATATACAAAATGCCTTCAAGATATTAGCTATATGTGAAAGGTCTTTCAACTCATATCTTTCAACAAATTCGAGAACATGCAAAAAACTGATATCGTCATTCATAGTAGAACATTCATTGCGATCTAGATTATTGAGCTCTCAATAAGAATATGTTCTGATTTAGAATTAGAGATACACAAAACTCAAATAGGAGCTTAGAAATGAGAGAGGTGATATTTGGAAACATAATTGCTTCCCTTGTTAAGTTGATTGTTCCTCAAGAGGTATGGAATTGCTGCTAAGAGAGTTGAAGCTCTGTACTTTGTATATTTATCATGTAATAATTTGTCATTTTAGTTTCTTTGTTTTTCTCTATATAATATTGATTGACAAAATCGTAGAATCAGTGAAAGGTCAAATTCACACATTATAAAATGATTCAACTATTGAATATTTAGCGATAGTAATTTGGAATTATCTACTGTCAATGAAGTGGTTATTGTGAAGAAAATTAATTACAGTAGAGGAGAGGTATATTGTTGATGTGTGTAAATAATGCTTGTCTTCAGCGTTGATAAATTCAGCCTCAGCAAGAACATCTTGCATAGGTTTCAGTGTGAACATGTGGGAAATGGTTTGAGACACTTCATTGATGCCCACCTTGGAAAAGTGGTCATTAGTTCCATCTTGTAATTTCACTTGAAAAATAAAATAAAATTGAAAGTCTAATATTTTGAAGATATAGGGATTTAAAGGTTTCAACAAAAGCCAATCCCATTCAATGTTGGTTGGCACCCAAAATTTATACATGTGGAGATGATCCTCATTAAACTTACAAAAATAGTTCACACAACCAATATTCTAAAATGATCTTGTGTGGGATGTGGTTGAGTGGTACATCTTTTTGTATGTTTTTCTTAGTTAGTGCACATAATTGAAGTTATAGACTTTCAAGAGATGATGAGGTGCTTGGATTCAAAACATCGAGTTAGTTGACTCCGAACAATATACAAAATGCCTTAAAGACATTTACTATATGTGAAAGGTCACTCAACTTAGATCTTTCAAAAAATTGGAGAACATGCCAAAAATTGATATTGTCATTCATAGTAGGACGTTCATTGTGATCCAGATTATTGAGCTCTCGATAAGAAGATATTCCAATTCAGAACTAGAGAGGAAAAAGTTGAATAGGAGCTTAGAAATTAGAGAGGTGATATTTGGAAACATAATTCCTTCCCTTTTTAATTTGATTGTTCCCCAAGAGGCATGGAATTATTGCTAAGAGAGTTGAAGCTTTGTACTTTGTATATTTATCCTATAATAATTTGTCATTTCAGTTCCTTTGTTTTCTATATATAATGTTGATTGACGCAAGCTTAGAATCAGTGAAAGGCCAAATTCACACATTATAAACTGAGTCAATTATTGAATATTTAGAAATACGAACTTGGAATTATATGTTGTCAATGAAGTGGTTATTATGAAGAAAATAAATTATAGCAGACAAGAGGTATATTGTGGATGTGTGTAAATGATGCTTGTCTTCAGTATAGAGAAATGCAACTTGGGCAAGAAAATCTTGCATAGGTTTCAATGTAAAAATTTGGGAAATGGTTCGAGACACTCCACTGGTGCCCCACCTTGGAAAAGTGGTCATTAATTCCATCTTGTAATTTCACTTGAAAAATAGTAGAAAAGTGAAAGTCTAATATTTTGAATATTTAGGGATTTAAAGGTTTGAAGAAAAGTTATCCATTCAATGTCCGTTGGTGCCCAAAATTTAAACATGTGGAAATCAACCTCATTAAGCTTACGCAAATAGTTCACACAACCAATATTCTAAAATGATCTTGTGTGGGTTGTGGTTGAGTGCTACATCACTTTGTATCTTTTTCTTAGTTAGTGCACATAACTGGAGTTGCAGACTTTTAAGAGATGATTAGGTGCTTCGATTCAAAAAATCTAGTTAGTTGACTCCCAACAATATACAAAATTCCTTCAAGACATTTTCTATATGTTAATAGTATCTCAACTAAGATCTTTCAACAAATTGGAGAACATGCCAAAAATTGATATTGTCATTCATAGTAGAACGTTCATTGCGATCTAGATTATTGAACTCTCTATAAGAAGATGTTCCAAACCAGAACAGGGAGAATTTATGGGAGAGAGTGAATATGAAGACATGAAGACTGAATCTTCAAGTGAGGCCAAAGGGTCACATGGGTTTAAAACTGAAAATTTGTGTATGTATGCAAGTGAAACATGTAAAGAAATACAATTTGCTGATATTTCATGAAGAAGGAAGAAGACCAGCAGGATCTAAATTATGTTTTGGAAGAGGATGAGATAGATAGGTCTCATATGTAGTTGGAGAAAGATATAAAGAAACCAAGTGAATGGCTTAAAGAGGTTGAAGAGGACACCATCGAAGAATTTATGAATCATATGAAGAATTTGGAACAGCAAGGAGATATGATGGCTAAACCATCAAGTGAGACCACAGAGTCTTATATTTTTAAAACAGATAGTTTTTGCATGATGGCAGATATTACAAGAGAAAAACAACCTTTTGAAGATATCCTCAGAGGAGATGAAGATCTAGAAGCAAAAGGTGACAAACAAAACCTTTTAGAAGAGGGGGAATTTGACTGCATACAGAAGACAAAGTCTATGGATGAGCCTATAGAAGATGTCATGGAGGTGAAGAATCGAAATCTTATTATGATGGAGAATGAAGAAATATTGTCTCAGAAAGGTAATCAAATGAGGTTGATTAATTCTATTGATGAAAACCAAATGCAGGAGAATGTTAATGAATATGGTGAGACAAGGATAGCTCTTGGGGAAGATAAACAACAAGAGATTGAAGGCAAGCTTGGAAAAGAGACTATGTTAGCTAAAAACATAGTAAAGGACCAGAAATTTACCATGATGACAGACACAGTGGAAATGGCCATGAAAGTTGTTGAGACAGTTAGTGAAGAAGAAGAACATCTATTAAACGATGTTAAGGAAGAAGAAGTCTATGAAAAGGACTTAGCAAAGGGATAAAGGACAAATGATGATCTATCCATAACAAAGGAGGGTATGAAGAACTGTTTGAAATTTCCAAAATCTACTCCAATTTAAATTGTTGAGTTATATAGAAAATTAGATTTTCAAAGAAGGGAGTTAGAAAAATATACAATAGATGTTCAAGATAGACTGCTAAAAAGGGAAGACAAAAACATTGTCATGAATGACAGTCATAAGGAAAAGGAGGTGATAATGAGAATTCAGTAGATTGACACTGCAAAAGAAGGATTTCACTACAGTGGACCAAAGCAAAGAGATATCACTGAAGAAGATGGTATGAAAGAGAGTCTAATGGGCAGTCTCAGGAATTCTTTTGAGAGTTCAAATCAGCATACCGATGTGCTAACAGAGGAGGAAGAAATAGTGTAGCAAACTGAATTGTTCCCAAAGGAAAACAGGGCACAACAGCCTTATGTTTCTAATTTTAAAAAATAATTTGTGAATGCAGGTTTTATTGTAGATGCTAGAGGAGATTTGGCATAGGTGAGCAACCAAATAAAGAAGAGAGAAGAATATTCTATGGAAGAATTGAATCCATGGAACAAAGAAGTTAATCTGCTAGAGAAAGTGTTGAACAGTCATGATTCAATCATGAGAGAGTGTAAGGATGAGAGGGAGGAAACAAGCAAAGTAGAAGTCAGCAACAACCAAGGAAAAGGTTAAAGCAAGCAAAGTTAAAGTCAGCAAAGCAACCAAGGCAGAAGTTGGAGCAAGAAAAATAGAAGTCAAAGTAAGAAAAGCAAGAATAACAAAACAAGAAAAAGAACAACAGACTGGAGAATTAGTGTATAGCAACAACAACCTAAAACAAAGAGAAGGAGGTAGAAATATGGAGCAGAACATGGACCAGTGCAAAGATGTACTGGAAATAGAGATTGAAGAAATGTGACAACTGATGATGAAGCAATTCAAATGGAGGAAAAAGGTAGCAGAAGGAAGAAAGATCAATCAAAGTTTGAATCTGATTGACAAGAAAAAGAAAATGGAGCAAAAGACAAAAAAAGTGCAACAACAACAAGGGAACAAAGCATGTGGACAATTAGAGAACAAAGTGTGGGATCCAGGAAGACAAAGACCAGAAGACACATGATCAGGAGATCATGAATATTTTCTACTTTGGGAGTCTGATGCAGGAGCATTCACCCAAGAGAAAATCATTGTAAATAAATAGACATAGGGGCGTCATGTATTTTTGTGAAATAGTTTTCCTAAGTCTCAAGTTAATGTAATATCTAGGCCTTTAAGTGATTTAATTAGATATGTGAGAGGAAGTTATAAGTGCTCTCGAATAAATTAGGATATGAGTGGAAACAGTGAAAAGAGATCCTAAAGTCAATTAGGACCCTTAGAACAGTTCATGATTCTAGGAACGAGAGAGAGAGATTTTAGGCACTAAATGGAGAATAGAAGTGGGCATAGAGGATAGAGTACATCTAGGAGTCGGTTCAATAGGTTTAGGAGTCGGTTTAGTGGATATAGGAGTCGAACCAGGATAGTTCAATAGAACTCCTGGCATATATGTAAGCCTACGGGCAGAGTCAGAGTCAGAGGAGGCCACTGACACTATAAAATAGGCATGTGCAAGGCAGAGAAGTCTCAAATGTAATATTTACTTTTACATATATATATTAAGAGTTTATTCCGACTATGTCAGAGAGTGTGAATCGCATGTTTGTGACTAATTATGGTGTGAACTCGTAGGTTCCATTACAAGAGATTACAGGTAGAGTTATGAAGAGTGCACGGAGGAGAGAATGATTTATAGGAATCATAAGGGATCATCGGGTCCAATTGAAGAAACAGAGTAATCTCAGGAGGGAGAGTGTAAGGTAGAATAGCAGAGGGCAGGAACCTTCAGAAGAACCGAACCACAAAGGTAAAATTGAAGAAACCATGGAAAAATCAAGTAAAAGGGAAGAACAGAGAAGTGAATTTCGATGCTCAACTACCATTGGATCACAAGGATCAACGGTTTAGATGATGTTGTGAGGAGAAGGGTGAAGCATCGCATCAGTAAAGTTATTATAAAGGTTAAGTCCGGCAAGCCAAAATCTAGTATACACTAAAAATGAGTGTAAACCATGGTCGAAATTAAGTTTCGGACTTGAAATCCTATAAAGAGCAGTTTATACCCATATCGGGTCTGAACCAATATCGCATCGCCGAACTACGATGAGGAGGGACTAACCCTTTGGATTGTTGAAATCCGATAGTGTGATACTACCGGATCCGAAATGTTATAGAGGAGGTCTTATAATATATTGGGTCTACTATAAAGGTCACATCACAAGCCTTTAATGTGAAATCTTAGCATATTGGGACTGCCGATTGTGATTGCTGATGATAGCCACATGTTATATCGCATCGGGGTTATCGAAACGTTATGTTGTTGCTCTGTTCCATGTGGAACTACCGACAATGATCATCGATAGTGCTTTTGCATATAGCACAATCTTGTGGAAAACTAGCACCGATAGTGTATTTGAGTATATTGACACTTCCCTTGTAAAAGACCCGCTGATAGTGTATTTCCATGATTTCATTTATATTATGTTTCGATAGTCGTGTATTGGAAGAAAAGGGGTGATGAGGCCTATATGACCCATGAAGAGCCGATAGCCGATTGCGATAGAGGTACAGCCTCGGAATCTATGTCGAAGTCGTATGGAAAGTAGAAAAAGGTATGTTTGCGGCATTTTCTTTGTTAATGCGTTTTATAAGGAAATACGCCTGCGAAGGGGTTTATGTATAAATATATATATTAACCAAGGTTTAAGAGGGGTGGTTGATGTATATGCGGGCTTATGGGTTTATAACGTTATATAAAGGTTCTAAAGAATTAATGAATCCCGATAGAAAGGAGGAAGGATTATAAAGAGTCTAAAGTCTCGATAGCAGGTATTGGCGGGGTGATTGAGTTCCAAGAACAAGGAACTATTTTGTAGGGCCTTAACCAATTATGGTTTGAATATTTGACTCCTTTGAGAGTCAATTACCTAGTACAGAGGTATTTAAGCATATTAATGTATACTGTGTGTATGTGCAGGTCTTACCCTGCACCATTCATCTTCGACGCTAGTGTAACAACATTCAAATGGGCCATAGTACTTGTTTTGGCACCAACGTGAGAGCTTGTAACTCAAATACAAGAGGAAGTGATGCCATCGTGATGCAACCCAAAATGTTGGCAAGCTTGTCAGACTGCTAACATTCAATCATTTATAGATATTTACCTTTATTGACATTCTACTTTCCACTTTGTTCCCTCCAATACACTCAAAAAGGGTGTTTTCACATCTCACACATATGTGATCTTTCATGCATTCTTAATGCAACCATGTTGCCACAATTTTGTTCCTTTTGAATGGTGTCTTTATCTAGAAGACCACCTTATGGGCACATTGTGAATTCCATGTCTTCATACAAACCAAAATATTCTAGTTTGAACTTAGGAGATAAAATATTAATTCATCTTACCTCAGAAATATTTATATCCAGAGGTAATTCCCATACCATACCCATTTCCAAAAAGGAATTATGCCCTCTCCTTCGAAACTCAATGCAACCCTTACACAATTCACAAAAATTGACGTTCTAATTCTTTGCACACATTTTTGATTTCAGAATTCCAACAACAATTAGAGTTATCAAAACCATCAGCTAAAATGTCTAGCGAGAGCATAAGATGCCACACTTTTTAGAAAATCAATTTAATATTGGAATTGCAAAATGCCAATGCATTCCGATACATATTTTTCAATGGATCTCAACCCATTAAACACTTTTTCAACATCAATCTCATTCATGGCATTAAATTATATACAAGGTTATTTTACCTCCAACACACATCTATTGGATGATCATTTTTGCATATCCATTTCTATGATAAACAAGCATCAAAAGAAAAAACTCTTCAATGATTGAACCAAATCTTCTCCAACAAAACTAATAGGGACATTATACTTCATGACATTCAAGTTCTATACTTAAAACTTTATTGCAGAGATCACAGATTGACTATCCTCTCTGATTCCATCTCAAATTTCCAAGACTCATATGTCTAACTGGAACACTAGGAATCCTTTTAATATAGAGGTTTCTCTTTCTATATGCTAGTATTTTATCTCATAATTCCTATCTATGAAGTCATGCCCCTCTCCTCTTTAAGTCTTCACTTCAGGCTCTTGTGCCCATTTCATGTACACAAATATTTCAACTGATTCAT
The DNA here is from genome assembly GCA_000404065.3 of Pinus taeda. Classification (NCBI taxonomy): domain Eukaryota; kingdom Viridiplantae; phylum Streptophyta; class Pinopsida; order Pinales; family Pinaceae; genus Pinus; species Pinus taeda. The sequence goes on from APFE030605950.1 coordinate 70,486, forward strand.
AATGGTTATGAGATTCACCTAATCCATTTCATTACATTTTTGCTACAATGGAAACACCATCAATTTATGAGTTCTACTCTCATTATGATTGGGTAATTCTATACAGAAAGCCCCCTTCTTGAATTCCCAAATGAATTTGTCTGCTATCTCTGTTTGTAATATAGATTCTTCATGCCTGCAACTAATTTGGTTCTTACTATGAACTACAATATGAGAATCATAACCCATTTCCACTTAACTATCATTCATGTAGATGAAGATATAGACAAACTAAAGGCAAAGCTTTATACAAAATCCCAACATTTTCTAAGATAGAAAACAACTTAGATGTCAGAAATGACTCGCTTATTGCCTTGTCTGATGATTTGAAATCATAATTTCTTGGTTGGTGGATTTTCCATATGCTACTTACTCTTCTCTCTCTATTATGTGGGGGGTTATCATGGCCCTCTATGATCTCACTAATATAGTCTATTAGGGATTGGTTAACCTCCTCAATAGCTCAATTTCTCCTTTGTTGCAACTATCTTATTTTTCTACTACTCACCTTGAGAATGGAGGTTGACGTTATGCACAATTTCTACTTCCCTCACCTTCTCCTTGAGGTACTCCATTATCATGGATACCATTGTATTAGTTTCCTCCAATTTTCTAGTCTTCTATTTGCTTTATGAGATGTCAAATTGCACCCAACAAACTTCTATGTCTGTAGCTGAGCAATTGGGATAGTTGTTTCTCATTCTAGGGTACTTGGGAGACTCCAAGGTAGTCTCGATGCTAATAATATTTGAGGATTTTTCTATTGACCTTGCTACCTCTGTGAGTTGTTTTATTGGGAATCTTAGGAATCTCAACAACGTATATGAAGTGATTTCGTTCTTTACCATGACTATCTATCTTATCTTTTTCAGTCCGTTCCTTGTTGTTTAGGGCATGTGTTAGACATGTTTTCAGTAGGTGTCCTATGAATAGGACATGTGCAAAATGTGTCAGACATGTATCCTCATGTATTGTTGTCCTACTCTAGGATATAGGACATGAGGCATGTTTGGAGGAGTCCTATTACTTAGTCACTAAGTAAAACACACAACTTTATTTTCAAAGTGCATTTAGCCTCATTCTAGCTTGAGTGCTCCTCAATAAAGGTCATTTATTGCTTCCATTGTAACCATAATGCCATTGAAGAGGGATTTCACCATGTCAAGTGGTTTTCAGGCTCATGTCAACAAGGATGTTCTCCAATTCTATTTTTCAAAAGCTTCAAATGATAACATTCCTTTATTGTTGTATCACAAGGATGAATGATTCAGATGATGTCATGAGGAGAAGGCAAAGCATCGCGTCGGCAAAATTATTATAAAGGTTAAGTCGCACAATCCAAAATCCATTTTACACTGAAAATGAGTGTAAACCATAGTCGGAATTATGTTTTGGGCTTGAAATCCTATAAAGAGTAGTATATACCCATATCGGGTCTGAACCAATATCGCATCACAAAACTACGGAGAGGAGGGACTAACCCTTTGTAACACCGAAATCCAATAATGTGATACTATCAGATCCAAAACATTATAGAGGAGCTCTTATAATATATCGGTTCTACTATAAAGGTCGCATTGCAAGCCTTTAATGGGAAAGCTTAACATATCGGGACCACCAATTGCAATTGCCGACGATAGCCATGTGTTATATCACAACGAGGTTATCAGAACTTTATGTTATTGCTCCATTCCATGTGGAACTAGCTACAGTGATCACCGATAGTGCTTTTTCATATAGCACAATTCTGTGGAAAACTAGCATCGATAGTGTATTTGAGTATATTAAGACTTCCCTTGTAAAAGACCCACCGATAGTGTATTTCCATGATTTCCTTTATATTATGTTCCAATAGTCGTGTATCAGAAGAAAAGGGGTGATGAAGCCTATATGACCCATGAATAACCAATATTCAATTGTGATAGAGTTACAACCTTAGAATCCATGCCGAAGCCATACAAAAAGCATAAAAAAGGTATGTTTGCGGAATTTTCTTTGTTAATGGGTTTTATAAGGAAATATGCATGCAAAGGGGTTTATGTATAAATATATATATTAACCAAGGTTTAAGAGGGGTGGTTGATGTATATGTGGGCTTATGGGTTTATAACGTTATATAAAGGTTCTAAAGAGTTAATGAATCTCGATAGAAAGGAGGAAGGATTATAAAGAGTCTAAAGTCCCGATAGGAGGTATTGGCAGGGGGATTGATTTCCAATAACAAGGAACTGTTTTGTAGGGCCTTAACTAATTATGGTTTTTTTGACTCCTTTGAGATTCAACTACCTGGGACAGAGGTATGTAAGAATATTAATGCATATTGTGGGTATGTGTAGGTCTTACCTTGCACCATTAGTGGTATCAGAGCCAGGTTTTGAAATGAGAGTGAGGAAATATTTCTATGAAAAGGCGGTTTCACACAAAAGAAGATAATGTGCATAAGTCAAATGGATGAATGATAAAGACTATAGTGGGAGATTGTAGCATTACAGCAGAGGCTTGGAGTAGATAGGAACAGAGGATTTCTTGGAGGAAAGAGAAAGAAAGATTGCTTAATGCAAGTTCTGAAGGAAAGAGGACTTAGAGACAAGGCAAAAAGCAATCCATTCGAAGCACAGGTGGAATGGTGAAACAAGATCATGCGGAGATCTTGAAAGTGAGGTAATATATTTTGTTTTAAATTGAGAATGTGTGTTTTTATACTAATGCATAGCCGATAGCAAGAAAAGCTGTGAAAGAAGAACCAGATATGTTCTTCAAGACAGAGTAAGGAAAACACTCTAAAGAAGAACTAGCAGTGAACGTGAAGAATCCAACAAGAGATCGGATAGAGAGGACAACTGAAGTGTTCTCAAGAGAGAATAAGAGATTGCAGAAGCCTAGAAGGAGCAAAGGTGTTGTTCAAAAGGAGGTTCGAGATAGAGGACCTGTGCTTAACAAGACACTGAGTGGGAGAGCTTAGTGAGGTAAGATTGCAGCGAGGAAGACTAGCTGTTACAGAGGCTTGTTCCAAAGGATCTCATCAAGAAAGAAGAGAAGAAAATGACTACTAATAGTCATAGCAAAGGTTCAAAGAGAAGCCAAAGCAGAAAAAAGATGAAGAAAGAGGATGCGAAAGCAAATAGAAAGAGGATGAGTCAAGAAGAAATTGATAAAGAGGTTACTGAATTAAAAGAACAGCTCGATGCATTAAGGAGTATGCTTGAGGAAAGCGAGAGACTAGGTTGGGTCTTGAGGAAGAAGCCAGTAAGGTGGCATGAGATTTAGAGAAGGCTACAAAAAATGCAAGTAAAGTGGCTAAAGGGAAAATTTAAGGAAGTTGAGGTAGAAATGGAAGAATCTATTTGTGAACCAGAACAGGGAGAATTTATGGGAGAGAGTGAAGATGAAGACTTGAAGACTGAATCTTCAAGTGAGGCCAAAGGGTCACATGGGTTTAAAACTGACAATTTTTGTATGTATGCAAGTGAAACATGTAAAGAAAGACAGTTTGCTGATATTGTCATGAAGAAGGAAGAAGACCAGCAGGATCTAAATTATGTTTTGGAAGAGGATGAGATAGATAGGTCTCATATGCAGTTGGAGAAAGATATCAAGCAACCAAGTGAATGGCTTAAAGAGGTTGAAGAGGACACCATCGAAGAATTTCTGAATCATATGAAGAATTTGTAACAGCAAGGAGATATGATGGCTAAACCATCAAGTGAGACCCCAGAGTCTTATATTTTTAAAATTGATAGTTTGTGTATGATGGCAGATATTATAGGAGAAAAACAACCTTTTGAAGATATCCTCAGAGGAGATGAAGATCTAGAAGCAAAAGGTGACAAACAAAACCTTTTAGAAGAGGGGGAATTTGACTGCATACAGAAGACAAAGTCTATGGATGAGTCTATAGAAGATGTCATGGAGGTGAAGAATCGAAATCTTATTATGCTGGAGAATGAAGAAATATTGTCTCAGAAAGGTAATCAAATGATTTTGATTATTGCTATTGACGAAAACCAAATGCAGGAGAATGTTAATGAAGATGGTGAGACAAGGATCGCTCTTGGGGAAGATAAACAACAAGAGATTGAAGGCAAGCTTGGAAAAGAGACTATGTTAGATGAAAGCATAGTAAAGGACCAGAAATTTACCATGATGACAGACACAGTGGAAATAGCCATGAAAGCTGTTGAGACAGTCAGTGAAGAAGAAGAACATCTACTGAAAGATGTTAAGGAAGAAGAAGTCTATGAAAAGGACTTAGCAAAGGGAGAAAGGAAATATGATGATCTATCCATAACAAAGGAGGGTATGGAGAACTGTTTGAAATTTCCAAAATCTACTCCAATTTAAATTGTTGAGTTATATAGAAAATTAGATTTTCAAAGAAGGGAGTTAGAAAAATATAGAATAGATGTTCAAGATACACTGCTGAAAAGGGAAGACAAAAACATTGTCATGAATGACAGTCATAAGGAAAAGGAGGTGATAATGAGAATTCAGTAGATTGACACTGCAAAAGAAGGATTTCACTACAGTGGACCAAAGGAAAGAGATATCATTGAAGAAGATGGTATGAAAGAGAGTCTAATGGGCAGTCTCAGGAATTCTTTTGAGAGTTCAAATCAGCATACCGATGTGCTGACAGAGGAGGAAGAAATAGTGTAGCAAACTGAGTTGTTGCCAAAGGAAAACAAGGCACAACAACCTTGTGTTTTTAATTTTAACAAATAATTTGTGAATGCAGGTTTTATTGTAGATGCTAGAGGAGATTTAGCACAGGTGAACAACCAAATAAAGATGAGAGAAGAAGATTCTATGGAAGAATTGAATCCATGGAACAAAGAAACTAATCTGCTGGAGAAAGTGCCAAACAGTCATGATTCAATCATGAAAGAGTGTAAGGATGAGAGGGAGGCAACAAGAAAAGTAGAAGTCAGCAAACCAACCACGGCAAAGGTTGAAGCAAGCAAAGTTAAAGTTAGCAAAGCAACCAAGGCAGAAGTTGGAGCAAGAAAAATAGAAGTCAAAGTAAGAAAAGCAAGAATAATAGAACAAGAAAAAGAACAACAGATTGGAGAATTAGTGGATAGAAACAACAACCTGAAACAAAGAGAAGGAGGTAGAAATATGGAGCACAATATAGACCAGTGCAAAGATCTACAGGAAATAGAGATTGAAGAAATGTGACAATTGATGATGAAGCAATTCAAATGGAGGAAAAAGGTAGCAGAAGGAAGAAAGATCAATCAAAGTTTGAATCTAATTGACAAGAAAAAGAAAATGGAGCAAAAGACAACAGAAGTGCAGCAGCAACAAGGGAACAAAGCATGTGGACAATTAGAGAACAAAGTGTGGGATCCAGGAAGACAAAGACCAGAAGACACATGATCAGGAGATCATGATATTTTCTACTTTGGGAGTCTGATGCAGGAGCATTCACCGAAGAGAAAATCATTGTAAATAAATAGACATAGGGGCGTCATGTATTTTTGTGAAATAGTTTTCCTAAGTCTCAAGTTAATGTAATATCTAGGCCTTTAAGTGATTTAATTAGATATGTGAGAGGAAATTATAAATGCTCTCGAATAAATGAGGATATGAGTGGAAACAATGAAAAAATATCCTAAAGTCAATTAGGACTCTTAGAACAGTTCATGATTCTAGGAACGAGAGAGAGATTTTAGGCATAAAATGGAGAATAGAAGTGGACATAGAGGATAGAGTACATCTAGTAGTCGGTTCAATAGATTTAGGAGTCGGTTTAGTGGATATAGGAGTCGAACCAGGATAGTTCAATAGAACTCCTGGAATATATGTAAGCCTACGGGCAGAGTCAGAGTTAGAGGAGGCCACTGACACTATAAAATAGGCATGTGCAAGACAGAGAAGTCTCGAATCTAATCTTTGCTTTTACATATATATATTCAGAGTTTATTCCCGACTATGTCAGAGAGTGTGAATCGCCTGTTTGTGACTAATTATGGTGTGAACTCGTAGGTTCTATTACAAGAGATTACAGGTAGAGTTCTGAAGAGTGCACGGAGGAGAGAATGATTTAGAGGAATCATAAGGGATCATCGGGTCCAATTGAAGAAACGGAGTAATCTCAGGAGGGAGAGTGTAAAGTAGAATAGCAGAGAGCAGGAACCTTCAGAAGAACTGAACCACAAAGGTAAAATTGAATAAATCATGGAAAAATCAAGTAAAAGGGAAGAACAGACAAGTGAATTTCGATGCTCAACTACCATTAGATCACAAGGATCAATGGTTTAGATGATGTTGTGAGGAGAAGGGTGAAGCATTGCATCAGTGAAATTATTATAAAGGTTAAGTCCCGCAAGCCAAAATCTAGTATACACTAAAAATGAGTGTAAACCATGGTCGGAATTAAGTTTCGGACTTGAAATCCTATAAAGAGCAGTTTATACCCATATCGGGTCCGAACCAAAATCGCATCGCCGAACTACGGTGAGGAGGGACTAACCCTTTGGATTGTTGAAATCCGATAGTGTGATACTAACGGATCCAAAATGTTATAGAGGAGGTCTTATAATATATCGGGTCTGCTATAAAGGTCGCATCGGAAGCCTTTAACGTGAAACCTTAGCATATCGGGACCGCCGATTGTGATTGCCAATGATAGCCACATGTTATATTACATCAGGGTTATCGGAACATTATGTTGTTGCTCTGTTCCTTGTGGAACTACCGACAATGATCATCGATAGTGCTTTTGCATATAGCACCATCCTGTGGAAAACTAGCATCGATAGTGCATTTGAGTATATTGACACTTCCCTTGTAAAAGACCCGCAGATAGTGTATTTCCATGATTTCCTTTATATTATGTTTCGATAGTCGTGTATTGGAAGAAAAGGAGTGATGGAGCCTATATGACCCATGAAGAGCCGATAGTCGATTGCGATAGAGGTACAGCCTTGGATTCTATGTCGAATTCGTACGGAAAGTAGAAAAAGGTATGTTTGTGGCATTTTCTTTGTTAATGGGTTTTATAAGGAAATATGCCTGCAAAGGGGTTTATGTATAAATATATATATTAACCAAGGTTTAAGAGTGGTGGTTGATGTATATGCGGGCTTATGGGTTTATAACGTTATATAAAGGTTCTAAAGAATTAATGAATCCCGATAGAAAGGAGGAAGGATTATAAAGAGTCTAAAGTCTCGATAGGAGGTATTGGCGGGTAATTGAGTTTCGAGAACAAGGAACTATTTTGTAGGGCCTTAACCAATTATGGTTTGAAGATTTGACTCCTTTGAGAGTCAATTACCTAGGACAGAGGTATTTAAGCATATTATTGTATACTGTGTGTATGTGCAGGTCTTACCCTGCACCATTCATCTTCGACGCTAGTGTAACAACATTCAAATGGGCCATAGTACTTGTTTTGGCACCAACGTGAGAGCTTGTAACTCAAATACAAGAGGAAGTGATGCCATCGTGATGCAACCCAAAATGTTGGCAAGCTTGTCAGACTGCTAACATTCAATCATTTATAGATATTTACCTTTACTGACATTCCACTTTCCACTTTGTTCCCTCCAATACACTCAAAAAGGGTGTTTTCACATCTCACACATTTGTGATCTTTCATGCATTCTTAATGCAACCATGTTGCCACAATTTTGTTCCTTTTGAATGGTGTCTTTATCTAGAAGACCACCTTATGGGCACATTGTGAATTCCATGTCTTCATACAAACCAAAATATTCTTGTTTGAACTTAGGAGATAAAATATTAATTCATCTTACCTCAGAAATATTTATATCCAGAGGTAATTCCCATACCATACCCATTTCAAAAAAGGAATTATGCCCTCTCCTTCGAAACTCAATGCAACCCTTGCAAAATTCACAAGAATTGAAGTTCTAATTCTTTGCACCCATTTTTTATTTCAGAATTCCAACAACAATTAGAGTTATCAAAACCATCGGCTAAAATGTCTAGCGAGAGCATAAGATGCCACACTTTTTAGAAAATCAATTTAATACTGGAATTGCAAAATGCCAATGCATTCTGATACATATTTTTCAATGGATCTCAACCCATTCAACACTTTTTCAACATCAATCTCATTCCTGGCATTAAATTATATACAAGGCTATTTTACCTCCAACACACATCTATTGGATGATCATTTTTGCATATCCATTTATGTGATAAACAAACATCAAAAGAAAAAACTCTTCAATGATCGAACCAAATCTTCTCCAACACAACTCATAGGGACATTATACTTCATGACATTCAAGTTCTATACTTAAAACTTTATTGCAGAGATCACAAATCGACTATCCTCTCTGAGTCCATCTCAGATTTCCAAGACTCATATGTCTAACTGGAACACTAGGAATCCTTTGAAGGTTTTCCTCTCATCCTTTTAATATAGAGGTTTCTCTTTCTATATGCTAGTATTTTATCTCATAATTCCTAGCTATGAAGTCATGCCCCTCTCCTCTTTAAGTCTTCACTTCAGGCTCTTGTGCCCATTTCATGTACACAAATATTTCAACTGATTCATAACGGTTATGAGATTCACCTAATCCATTTCATTACATTTTTTCTACAATGGAAACACCATCAATTTATGAGTTCTACTCTCATTATGCTAGGGTAATTCTATACAAAAAGCCCCCTTCTTGAATTCCCAAATGAATTTGTCTGCTATCTCTATTTGTAATATGGATTCCTCATGCTTGCAACTAATTTGGTTCTTACTATGAACTACAATATGAGAATCATATCCCATTTCCACTTGAATATCATTCATGTAGATGAAGATATAGACAAACTAAAGGCAAAGCTTTATACAAAATCCCAACATTTTCTAAGATAGAAAACAACTTAGATGTCAGAAATGACTCGCTTATTGCCTTGTCTGATGATTTGAAATCATGATTTCTTGGTTGGTGGATTTTCCATATGTACTTACTCTGCTCTCTCTATTATGTGGAGGGTTATCATGGCCCTCTTTGATCTCACTAATCTAGTCTATAGGGATTGGTTAACCTCCTCAATAGCTCAATTTCTCCTTTGTTGCAACTATCTTATTTTTCTACTACTCACCTTGAGAATGGAGTTTGACGTTATGCACGATTTCTACTTCCCTCACCTTCTCCTTGAGGTACTCCATTATCATGGATACCATTGTATTAGTTTCCTCCAATTTTCTAGTCTTCTATTTTCTTTATGAGATGTCAGATTGCACCCAACAAACTTCTATGTATGTAGCTGAGCAATTAGGATAGTTGTTTCTCATTCTAGGGTACTTGGGAGACTCCAAGGTAGTCTCGATGCTAATAATATTTGAGGATTTTTCTATTGACCTTGCTACCTCTGTGAGTTGTTTTATTGGGAATCTTAGGAATCTCAACAACGTATATGAAGTGATTTCGTTCTTTACCATGACTATCTATCTTATCTTTTTCAGTTCGTTCCTTGTTGTTTAGGGCATGTGTTAGACATGGTTTCGGTAGGTGTCCTATGAATAGGACATGTGCCAAATGTGTCAGACATGTATCCTCATGTATTGTTGTCCTACTCTAGGATACATGACATGAGGCATGTTTGGAGGTGTCCTATTACTTAGTCACTAAGTAAAACACACAACTTTATTTTCAAAGTGCATTTAGCCTCATTCTAGCTTGAGTGCTCCTCAATAAAGGTCATTTATTGCTTCCATTGTAACCATAATGCCATTGAAGAGGGATTTCACCATGTCAAGTGGTTTTCAGGCTCATGTCAACAAGGATGTTCTCCAATTATATTTTTCAAAAGCTTCAAATCATAGCGTTCCTTTATTGTTGTGTTTTCTCATGGCATTCCTTTATTGAATTTAACTTCAAAAGTTCAAATTTGTTTTCTCACAATCACTAAAATTTAGTATACATCATTTATGTACTTTGTGTAATGGGGTGAATGACAAATAGTTTTTCACTTTGAATGACTTCAATGCTTGAGTGATCGTGGTTCTAGTTCACCATTTCTTCAAGTTCTATTAAACACTTTTGATTACGCACTTCATAGGTTGTAGAAGATTTCTTCAAGGGATCCTTCCATACAAGTTTCCCATAAATCCAAAAATTCATCAATGAAGGGGAATAATATATTGATATCCAATGGATCTCCTTTTCCCACCAGATGTTTGTGGTTGAATGGAACAACATAAAATGGTTGCAACTCTTTTGATATTTCTTAGAATAACTGCAATGAACCCAAATTAGAAATGGCATTAATGCTGTGCTTGAAGTGGCATTGGCATAACCTCAATTTGGTTCACAAGTAGAGAGAAAATCAAGACATGAAAAAAGTTTCTAGTTTTGATAGCCATAACTTGTACAGCTGGAAAGTTGACTTTTTAACAATATATCTTCCTCAATATTACTTAAAATTTCTATTATGACCCCAATTTGAACATGACATCAAAACTTTTCTTTGGATGACACTAATGTGATTGCAATCATGCTAAAAAAAATAAGGGAAAGACTAAATTTATGCCACAATATAATAATCAATTGATCTCATTTTTTTGGCTATGGTTTTGAGGATGCAACTTAAAATGGTTGTAACTTAGTATGGCTAAAATTTGCAATTATAACCCATTTCAAAAATGGTGAAACAACTACACTTCTGATGGCGTTTGGTGCAACTTAAATATGTCTTCCAAGAAAGGATAAATTCCACCGAAAGATAATTTGAAAAAAATAAAACAAAATGATTTCAAATGACCCAATATTTGCTTTGATACTACTTGTTAAGATCGACAGTGCATAATAGTAACAATAGAAGTAAAACATAATTGGACATCAAACGATTTCTATTATCCACACTAATCAATTGAGGGCAAGCTCTCCCAACCACTTCAAAGGGGATGACCCCAATATGAGTGCCAAAGCATGATAGAGAAACATTCATTGATTACAAGAGTAGTACTCCATCCTTAGTTACAAACGCTCTAGCTATTGTTGTAGTAATCCACCATTAGTGTACCTTACGTAATGAACATAGTAATGTTTATTTATTAACCATCATAGTAGGCTTTTAATAATCACTAGGCCACTTTACATTAATTAACCACGATACATCTATAAACTTAACTCTAATGGACATTTAGGCCATTTTTACATTACTAGAGAGGGTCATGATGATAATTGTCTCTTGCTCTAGTGCTGGTGTGAAGTTGATATAAGGGATTCTGGGCACTACAACAGATATTGTGTTTGACATAATAGTTTTGGATTGTTTGGCTTTACGCAGCTTACTAATATTATAATACAGAAATTTAGTTTATCATAATGACATGGTAAGGATTCTATTATACTGTGGCTCGGTGTGGGCTTTCTCACTAAAATTTAATACGTGTGGTTAGATGAAGTTTAATGTGACCAACTAATTCATCTTGTGCTTACTTGATACATTAATTTTATATTTCTGGTCATGCTTTCTAGGCCCTCTTTGTTAGTGATCCCTCAGATCCTATGAACCTCTTTGCCCTTTTCTTTTTTAGAAGTTGATGTGACATTTGGGTGTGTGTCATCTATCCATCCCGATTTCTTCCCTCTGCTTCTATTTATCAATTGATCTTATTCTAGCATCCTTGGACTAGTATTGTCATGAGGGAAGCATCCATGTAATCCTTTCTCTGTTGTTTCTTATTTCGTTTAACAAGGACATGTGATGGTTTATCTCCACTACCTTGCAATGACATTATTTTTTTGAAAAATGCTTGAATTTCACTAATAGCATCCTATATTTATATATTTCTTTTAACACCAAATTGTCATCATGGTAAAAATATGAATATCCCATTATGTATGACCTAAATATGGTTCAAAGAATCTTCGCTTTAGACTAAACACGTGGTAGAGTAATTTCTTAGGTGTGGAGTTTTATTAGAGGCACTATTTATTTTTTTGTTTTGGCTAGAAAAAAGGTTTTCTCTTAGTTTTATGTGACTTTAAATTTATCATTTGTAGCATGTTGAGAAATGGGAAATAATAATGTATGACATTTATCTTGTAGAAGTTGATGTTGAATGAAAAGATACAGAGTTTAACCAAGCTACAGTCTTCTTTGGTAAAGGCAAAGGAACATTTTAAAAAGCTACCTAAGAATACACCATAAACAAATTTTAAACACAAGTAATATATGGATTTTTCTTTTGCAGATATCACAAAAAAATATTGATATTGTAGGAATTGTTTGAGGACCTCGTTAAGGTTGATTTTTTTGACGTCCTACTTGATTGACACATTCTCATGATAGGAAGGCTTTATATATGAATTAATATGTTCCTAAAACAATTCATATTTAAAATTTATAGCTATAAAAGATATAAAAAAAATGTCAATGCCTTCGTTTGATTGTTACTTGACTCTGGTGTGGGCAGGTTATAATAAATGGGACTGGAAAAAGGATGGGGAGACAATGCATAACATGTTTAGGATATTATTCATTTGTTGTTCAAGATCCTTCAGGTACTTCAGCCGTCAACTTAAGAAATGTTTCTGGTATGGATTCCTATGGTTTTTAATGTTGTGATTCTTTCACCTCATGGTTACTTTGGGCAAGAAAATGTTTTAGGAATGCTAGACAAGATATTGGTGCATAGGTAAATAATTTTTTTGTAATTATAATATTCATTTCATAATATCATCTCTTTATTGTTTGATTGTATTTTCAACATTTTTTATTATTATTTTGGTTTGTTTTTTAATTATGAAATTGAAAATACTTGGTATTATGTCCATTTATAAAACATCCAAATATTGAAGATGAGTTAAGTATTACATGATATTAATTGGAATCCTTTTAGTTGTTCTGTGTAAAATATTTTCATGACCATTAAAAGCATTTACTTTCATGTTGTTATTTGAGCACAATTTGTCTATATACTTGACCAAGTTCACATGTTAGAGAATGAATTTTTTTTGAGAATAAAACAACAAGGATTAAACATCACACCTAAGATTATTTGTTTTAACAAGTTATCTACAGTTTGATATTTTTAGCATGTAACTTGGATGGCATGATTGTGCCTAAGATTTCACTAAAGGTTGAATATTAAGTTACTAATCTGTTCTTTTCTATGGTGATGTTTTATTTTTTTTGTTTATACAAGTCACCCAGCCACATAGTGGCCACCATTGCCCAACTGAAGAAAACTTGTTAGAGTTTCTTTCTTTATTTGGGAAAATTTCATTGACATTGCTAATGTTGAGATATATGTCGTATAAATCATTTATAGTCTATTTCAGTTTATATTCAAGTATTCATTGTCTTTCATGTCTTATACTTTGCAATGTATCTTATTTTCTTTTCAAGGGAGGAAATCAGTATTGATGGTAAGAAGCTGGAATTAAAGAAAGAAGAGAACAATTACACTAGAGCAAAAAATGCAAAAGGAGAGAGAGAATAGAACTGGTCTAGTGATACCCTTAGAACCAATATCCTGCATAAGGAACACACATAGAGATTGACATTCAAGTCTTCAAAGTTAGTGAATCCACTTGTGATGCATTGGAAAGATAGTGATAATATTTTGAAGTGATAAAACAATATTTCATGTGTAAATTGTAGTCCAACCTATATTATGTTGGAATTCATATTGTAATACTTGACATTTTATATAATAAAATTTATGTGGTTGAAATTATTTATATTTGCAGTTGATATTATTTAGTATTGTAATTCACATACGTAATTTTTCATTTTTATATTAGATGAACATGGACATTGTATGACATTTTTTTTATTTAGTAATAAAATCATACTAATTAATTTATGTTGATTAGTAATGAACACATAAAATCAATCTAAAACTACTAAGTTAGTAGTTTAAATCGATTAGTGATGAACACAAATAAAATGAATATATGACTAAATTAGTCATTTATAAGGATTATTACTAAAATTAAATGAAATGAATAGAAACTACTAAATTAGAAGTTTATACCATGAATATGAAACTACCCAAAAACAACAAACTACTACTGTAAATGATAATTTTTTTATTACAAATGATGACTAAATTTTGCATATATATGACTATTAGTAGTTAATTTACAGTATCTTATAACACGACCAAAATTTAGTCATATTTCTTTGGTCATTAATTGGTTTCAAACGATAATTGAAATTTGGATATATATGACTATTAGTAGTTAATTTAAAGTATCTTATAACACGACCAACATTTTGGTCATATTTCGTTGGTCATTAATTGGTTTTCTCTGCTAATCATATAGTAATATTTTTTTGTATATTTGGTCATTAATTGTGGCAATCAATGACTAAATTAATAACCAAATTAATGACTAAATATACTACTAGATGATAAAATTGAGACAACCAATTAATGACTAAGCTAAAAAAGACTAAAAGTTGAACGTGTTATAAGATATTGCAAATTAGCTACTATTGGTGATCAACTGAAAAATGGTCGTTTATATGCAAATTTTAGCCATTTTTTACTAGTGATTCCCAAGTATTTTTGACCCCTTCTACTTATGTATTTATTCAAATTATTTATTTACATAAAATATCCATGTCTTAAATAATTCATTATGTCGACGGAGGGATATTACATTCTCCCCCCCTTAAATTCACACCATCCCTAGTGTGTATATTTCTAGTCACTTCTCTCATACTTAGTGTTGGATACACATTCTACAGTTTATTTTCTCACACCCAAGTAGTTGCATCAGAAGTACAATGTTTTTTTTGGTACTTCAACCCAAATTAGATCTAAAATATGAAGTCGTTCGACCGATAATTCTCCTTTGAGTGATACCTACAACATTTGTTATAATCAACGGTGTGAGATTTATCAATTACATATTCCTAAAGTATTTCTACATATATAAAAAAACATCATAAGCTTCAGTATGACTGGGAAAGGATTAATTCCTGTTTTGTCCTCAATTGAACCCTGATTCCCCATTTTGCATTGCCTTGAGTTTCTAATATCAGAAAGGAGAATGTCTTCTTTTTTCAGTATGTGTGTTTTCATTTTGTCACTTGCCTCCTACAGTCTACTTGAATTTTTAATCTCTATCCACATGCATTTGACAATGTGAGTAACTTTAATGTAGTGTTGTGACAATGTCCTAGATTTCTTTTCACTCATTCATTCACTACTAGATTCAGAAATATGAGTGTAATATATTGTAGAACATATCACTTACATAGAAAACATATTAATTACTGGTCTATTTGAATCATTTCATTTTATTCCATTAGCTCGATATCTTTGTATCTAATACACATCTATCAGGCAAATTCTTGTGTGAGATAAAAATTTATTACTACTAAGCTTGTTTTCTGCATGAATCTCGACAAGTCCCAGGATTTTCATTATTTTCCATAAACCAATGAAGATACAAGATTATTTCCATCATGGACACCTAAGAAGTTCCTTAATACCCTTGATTCTCATGGTAGTTTATAAAATTTATTTACCTTCTGTATAACCCTGAACCTTTATACTTTTGCATTCATTACATGCCCTTTTCCAGCATATATGTTACATATATGCTTTATAACTTCCACTTGCATTCATTATACTATTTACATGCAACCAATAAGATTAGTGCCATTAATATATATTACTTCAATGGACCCGAGGCCATGTACATTATCCTAACCATGGCTCATTTATAACTTCAATATAGAGAATAGTATCTTGCTTTTCACATTGCTCACTGGAAAATCTCAATTAAGAGAAATTGTTTATAGCGGGGCATAATTTAGATATGATTTTCTCACTTGTGCAACTACTATTTCAACTATATTATTTTTTAACTGTTAGGTTATGATTAAAATAACCTACAAGTGACCTCAACGATGCCCATGCTTAATTGATCCATGTTACCAATACTGGTAGTTAGTTGGTATCTTATTGTTCAACCATAATCAACATCATGTCTTCACACTTTATGACACCTTGTTGTTATTTCTTCCTTCAACACTACAAATTTTTAATTCTAGTTTTGAGATTGTTACATTCTTATATGTACCACCAATTTAATTTTGTTAGCTCTTGTTAGTAACTAGTATCATTTTTAATTATTATTCTAGTACAACATTCTAGACATGGATATCTCCTTGATTCCATTCCAAGGTTGATTTCCCTCTCTTATTATATTACTGCCACTCACTTCCTAGCACAGACCTTGTCCTTGTTTCCATTTAATATGTCCCTAATGGAAAAGTGAGCACATCACTTAGTCCAACCATCTACTTTCTTGGTAGCAAATCACATTTTCCCTTAATTTTACCAGTTGTTCTAGTAATTACATTCAACCATCCTTGGTATTTTAATTCTCAACTTGAAAAGTGCACTATTGGAAGTACAGATATGATCAACATTTCTTTTCCTCATAGTTGTATTTTTGTTATAATACTGTAATACTAACCATGCTCAGGAAATTTCTTCTTTCCCTACCTGTTGTATGTTGTTAATGAGCTTAATACTTTGTAATCTTCTCTTTTCATCTCAATCTATGTTTATATATGTCACATTGACTTATATTCAATCATTTTATTGTATGCTCCTCCCTTAATCAATTTCCTCAGTAAAATACTGAATTTTGTCAGAACATTAAATTCTTGCTTATCTTACTGTGAGAACCTATAATAGATTTTATGTGTTACTCAAAATCAGGTGGCATTAACTATATAATATTACTATTTCCCATTGTCACTTATTAATGATTCCTATATCTGGTAGATTATTATGCATTTCCAGCATATTCTAGCTTTCATTTCTGCTCCTGAAATGTGTCAAACACACCTATGTTGTTAAGATACATGTTTTCCGCAACATATTTTATGGATTTGAGTGACTCTCTCCACTCTTTAACATTTGGTGCCTTCTATTCCTGACCTTTTAGCCTTACATAAGACTGTAAGTACAATAAATTTAGCATGGAACATCCACTTTTGGTCCAAATTCTAGCTATTTTTTTATAGTTACATTTATCTATATCAAACAGTGACACACACTTCCTTAGTCCTAGTAGTAATTCCCTACTCACCTTATTATTATAGAGAGTAGATCATATCATATAATTGGAAACATCATCAATTATTCATAAAGAATAAGGATTATCACATTTAAGTTTTATATAAGAAATAAGAATCAAGTTCATTATTTTCAATTTTATCTCTGCGATCTTCTCAAAAGATCTCATCTATAGGCTTTTATTTAAAACTTTTGAGCTGAGTTTAGTTTATTTCCAACAACATTTCTTAAATCTTATTTGCCTTGATCTTCTACTAATAATAGTTAACTGGTAGTGACAAGATCAATATTTTGTGAAAATACATTAATAATATTATTTTCATCCAATCTTGACATCTTCACTTTATGTGTATACAATAAGTGTAAAGATTCTCTTCCATGGTTTACTATATTATTTGTAATTTTGTCTCAAATCTTTTCCATTTGATTAGACTACTTCGTAATTTAATTCATTTATCTTCCAATCTTGAAAGTTTGTAATAGATTTACAATAACAAGTTCGAATCCAACAAAAAATTTATGACCATTTTCCTTCAAATGAACTCTCAAGCCATGATTATTTAAGAGTTACATGTTGGTCTATTTAGTTATTTCAGTATCGAGTTGATAATTCATGCATTGATTTTCGACCATATTTTAGTGCCTTCATACTTATTTACTTCTCTTAGGGATCAGTTTTACAATTTTATGAGTGTATATAACACATATTTACTAATTTTTCACATACGTTAATCAACCCATTTTCATGATTGTTATATCTCACACATACTTCTCAAAGAAAATACTTCACCACAATCTTTTATCCTACAGATTTGAACTCCAACCTATGTTTATAAGGCTAGTTTTCAATAGAAATCTAAGTAACCCTCTTTACCTTGCTATCTCAATACTTAGCTCACTCCTTATTAAAAGTTTTTTTACTATATCTTACAATCCAATGAAAATATATATTGTTTAATACACCATGTCTTCCAAAGTCGTGTATTTTTACAACACTTCAATGAAATATTGTTTAGTCGTTCAATTAGGGGTTGAGATTAAGCTTGAGTAAACCTTTTTGTTTAATTATGTATCCAATGTTGTGTAACATCTGCAGTCCTCACTTTTTAAAACTTATCCACTAGGGTGTTATATGTTAAAGAACATTATATATATATATATATATAATATATATATATATATATATATATATATATATATATTATTTGTTTTTTTCTTTTCATAATAAGGTATAGCTATAAGTTGACTATCCCATCGCTTCCTTTTACCCAAAATATGATTGTAGGAGGTTCTAAAAAAATATGCCTCTTAGGGACCCCCTTTTCCTGATTCCAATCATAGTAAGGACTTAACAAAGGCAGAATGTAACTTCACCATAAAATAATTTAATACGATTATTGGTGCCTCTGCTCAAGCCTGCTTTGAAACCAAGGTAATGGTCAGCCATGAACTTCCCTTCCAAAAGTAAAACAATGAACTATTGTGGAATTAAATAGGGCTTATCCAGTCACCTCCATAGACTTCGATAAGTTGTTATATTCTAAAAAACAATGTTATAGCGCATCTATCGGTTTTCTCACTCTGAAATGGTATTCTTGCTGGTTATGGCATTGCCACATCGCTATTTCAGAAACCAAATTTATTTGGCAACCAGGTGCATCTATCCATGCGCACGGAAAATTTTAGGGGCTAATATTCACACATGGGATAATTTTGCATATTTTTTTCAAAAAAAAAAAAAATCGTTAATTTCAATTTTTTCTAAAATGATTCACCCACATTTTATACTATAAAATTATTTACCTTAAAAATCACAATAACTTTATATAGGCTAATATAACTTCATTATAAATATAAATATTTTTATGAAAATATTGCCAAACATTTTAGAATTTGCATGTTAGGGACTAGTAAGATTAGCCAAGGTTTCTAAATTTTAAGATAAACTTCCATCCTAAAAATTCTCCTTGTGCATTTTTGTTTCCATTATAATTTAAGAGTTGCATTATTTTTCCTTTGAGCCATCATGCATGATAGACGTTGTAGGCTGTCTTTCTTAATCCATCTTATGATAACGCCCATTACGATCTAGAGTTGAGCCTAAGCTCTGATACCATCTATCACATCTCTGCTTGTACAGTAAAAAACAATTTTTTATTTTATTTTATTTTATTTGTGTTTATAACACCTAGACTATTGTCACCATATATAAATAATCCCTCCGTATTCATATATATTGTGTAAAATACTACCTAGTTCCGCGTAATATTTTGTTGCACTTTTATTCCATGAGCCCTTTATCACATGAACGTGATATAATGTATACACTTCTTTTTTTCATTTGTTTCCTAGAGAATTTCTTTACCTTCCTCCCCCTTAGAATATTGTTTTAGTTGTAGGTACCTTCCTCCCCCTTAGAATATTGTTTTAGTTGTAGGTAACATGTAAACATTGCATCAATATAGGGGAACCACCCATTTAACTAATTAAAGGTTATACGCCAGTAAGGGTTACAATGTCATAAATATTCCATTTTTTGAGTTTTGATTTAATGCACTTATTGATAGCTATATAATCCCTTATGATGAATTAGCTTTACGAACTCTACTATTCACTAAAGGTCAAATCAATGCTTAAATTCTACACAGGCGTGATTCTCGTAACCTTTCATTGTTCCTCCTTGGGAGTTTAACCCCGCCAACCCGAATTCCCCATGACTGACTTCATCACATGTAGGCCATGTGTCCGTCATGGCAGTAATTGAACAGTGGGGATGGAAATATGACCATCACGGGTCACTATTTCACGACGAAACTCTAAACCATTTTGAAACCCTAAGTTCTCTGTGATTGCTCTTTCGCTGCTGCCTCCTCCTTCTAGAGGTATTACCCTAGCGCTTACTAACCCACTTTAACATATGGCCATTCTGGCGAGGTGCACAAGTCATGAATTTGATCAATTACTAGATGTCTCTTCCAGTGGTTTCTCCAGGTGCCCTTATAGGTAATTATTTTTATATTTTAATTAGTTTTACTCTTAGGTGTATTTGGATGCTTATGTTCGACCTCGGTTTTAATTGATATTCCTGAATAACCGTCGAACTATCCTAACACTGCTCACTGTGTCAAATTAGAAAGTTCAGGCGTGCTTGCTTCCTCTCCTCTGGAATTGTGGTTCTCCTGAGAAGAACCAACACTTTCTCATCCACAATCAATAGCAGGTAACATTATGGTTGTTTCCCCTATCACGGGGGCCTATTGATATTTTGATAAGCTTTAATATTCCTTCCCGTTACGATTAACAATGACGATTCGTCTATTTATGGTATAACCGTTATTACGATATGGGTTTTCACTTCTGGGCTAACGTACTCCTGCCATATGGATTATTTTTACTATGTTGTTGTTTCTCTCAGCACCGAGTTCAGGTTTCTTTAGTTTAAAGCAATTGGTTTTTTTTTTTTTTAAAGGAGCACTAACGACCAACATTCCTTCCACCAATGGTCACCTTTCTGATGGACTAAGCGATGTACCTTCAATATCTTAAAGTTCACATACTCTATTAGCTTTAGGTAGCTGTGACCTCTCTCTGAGTAATTTGGATGGAAGTATTATCCTATATTTTCTCCTAATGATAATCATTGTATCTTTCTAGTAAATTATGAATTTCCATGGTGTCCAATTTCTGTATCATTATAGTGATCACTTGTGCTTGTAATTCGGTTTTGGCATTGCAAGGTGCTACACCAGAAAGGTCTACGCACATGACGCACACTCTATACTCTGGCACATTTTCCATGTACATGTAAGTCTTTTTTTTGGTTCGTTCTATTTTTTACACAATTTTTGTTTATTAGGGTTTCGATTTAGATACATAGCACTAATGTTCTGAATCCCCTGTCGTGCAGGTGCACGCTGCCCTCTACACCAATCTCCTTTGAGTTCGTAGTCAATACGATTAAGAGATTGATCCACCTTCCTTCTAAAAGCTTCCAATTTAACTGGGCGTGCTAGTGCAATTTCCTAAGCCTTGGTGATAAGGTGTGCCCCTCTCGTGAACAATATGAATGTTAGAATTTTAATGGGCTACCAGAAGTTTCTTAACTTATTTTTCTCCCTTAGCTCATAACTTTAGATCTCTACTGGTTATACAGAATTCATATGCCCCTTTTTTTCCAGGCTTATTATGATGGTGTCCCTCCATAATGTGGGCGTAGACCCTGGGTCGTTGTGTTGTCGAACACGATATGTCCTGAACGGAATGGATTCTTAATCAGCTTCGTAGTAGGAATAATTGGTTTTTCACCATGCGTTAACTGAATTTTATTATGGTCGGCTACGCGTTTCTCTTAGTGCTTGTATTTATTATGACCTGCTACGGGGGTCCTCAAATTCAACGATGATGTATTTGCAATTGACAGTTTCCATATTAATTTATAATTAAATATTTATCTAATTCCCATGCTCTGTACTATATTGGTTCGTTCACTGCATCTATAATCAGTTATCATTGGCAGATGCAGTAGATCGAATTTTTATTACAACTCTTTTATGATAATAGCTATAATTATGGAAATAAGATTTAATATCGTAATATATATGTATATATCACCGTTTCCAAGTGAATGGAAAAGTGATTCATTTTATTTTCTAACTCATTATATCTCCTCTGTGTACTATGACATATTCTCAATTGTTTTGCTTGGTTTTTGCTCGATATTCCTATATATCATGTAGGATTAGCATCTCTACGACACTTACATGTTTTTTCATCTCCAAGTGAAACATACTACTACTCATAGCTCATTACAAATTTTGACTAACTACACCTAAATTTTTTGGTGTTTTCATTCCAAATATATCACATCGATGTCAGTATTTTACGCCTGAGATGAAATCTTCCAGGCTCTAAACCATTTTCCCTCCTTTGCCCTTGTCAATAGATTTTCATCTATACATGGAATGAATTATGTCTGAAGTATATATTTTGTGAATAGAGCAGATGTAATCCCATAGGTGCTGAATACTACAATCAATATATTCAATTTATATTCATACCTCCCACTTTCTGTGTAAGCATACTTGCTCATACGAGAGTAAACTCTACTTTGTTTTCCTATTATTTCCCAATAAAATCTCCAATAGAGGTTCCACATAGCGTGGTAACAGAATCCTACTTCATACCACTAAATTTAAGATATGACAATGCATGCGTTTCAGCATGATAGTAGAATCAGTCTCCACGTTGAGTCACAATTCCAATGAAAAGGTCATATTACATGCACAAATTCGACTGGATTTTCACAAATATCTACATCTCTACCCTAAATTCACTTCCCTGGAAACCAAGTTTTTGTACTAATATCAACTCAACAGTAAAAAAAACCACGTAAGACTATTCCTAATGAAAATAATTCAAATATCATCTTCTTTAGGGCATGTGGGAATCTCACACCTATTTCCACCCAAACAAGAATTGTATTCCTCCAATTCACACGTGAGCTGAGAAGTTATTTCCCTGGAATTCCCCCTATTGATCTCTTTAGTAGGTATTTAATACTTTTCTTTAATGATAAAGTTCCCGATAATCGCATCCCACTTTTGTGGAACTTTTTTATTCACTTGGTTAGGATTTTCCATAAAAGCCTATTTTCTCTCTCACAATGATTTTAAGTTTTTCTAAGCTTAGAGTCTTTCCCCAACAAAGAAACTCAATGAATATTTTTCTCCTATCCATTAAGATTATCTAAAATTTTACTTAGAATTATTATCATGAAATAATTATCCAATCTCATTTACCTATGAGATTATATTCATTTGTTTTGGAAAGAATCTCGTTTCTAGGTGTTTCATTCCCAAGTATTTCCAACCCCTTCTGCTCATTTATTTATTCAAATTATTTATTTACATAACATATCCATGTCTTAAATAATTCATTACATCCACAGAGGGATATTACAATCTTATTTCTCATTCACCTTGGCATACGGTTTGTGTAGGCCCATTATAACTATGGTTATATTCTAGTACTGCTTCCCACTATGTTTGGTCCTTCCCCAATTCTTCAATCATCCTTTCTCATAAGTTCCATCTCCGGGCGGACGACTATGCAATCCTGGGTTCCACTCTTTCCCATTAGCTACTGCCATGTCCTTCATACCTTGGTGACACGTACCTCCTCGATCCTACCTAAGGCCCTATACTTGTCTACTCATAATGATTATTAAACATTCCTTTCGCTAGGTGGGTTATTGCCTTCCTCTTGACCCACCCTATGTCCATCATGTTTCCCCTCTAACATGGATAGATCTCTTACCGCCAGATATTAACAATCCTCCTTTAGATGTCTGCCTATTGTTTCCTCCCAGGCCATTTGAGTTAGTAACTTGGTACTTTCGACCCCTTTTTTCCACTCTGTCTGCCAACGTGCTGGTCGAGCATCTGTCTAAGTCAAAATCTATGATCCTTAATCATTTGAATTATCTGGCTAAGACGCCAATTACTTGTGACTTTATTAATCGTGGGGCCACATTACAGTCTACGTGTTGCTTCGATGGCTAATGTTGAGTCTCCCTCCACTATTCTATTCACCTTTCTTTCCTGCCACAATGTTTCCAATCCCTTCACTAGGGCCTGGAACTCCACTACATTATTTGTAGCTTGTCCCATGTTGTTGAAAAATAATCTCTGGATTTTACTTGTCCAATCCCTTATGATTCCTCTGGCGCCAACCTTTCTTGGGTTTCCTTGAGACGCTCCATTGAAATTTGATTTCCAGAAACCCTCGAGAGGTGCCTCCCACACTAAAGCACCCGTCTTTGTCTAAAGATCTCATCATTCAGGTAATCAGGGTCAATTGTTTTTAGAATTCTGGCTTCTTGAGGGGATGGTTTTTCCTATGATGTTTCAAATATTTTGCTACTTATGGTTTCCTTCAGCTGGCGACTAATTTATTCCATCATGCTAGCAAGAGGGATCTTTTTATCTTGAAAAATTCTGCATTTGCCTTCCTTGCACATTTCCCATAGGATGAATCCTGGAATCAAGTTCGAGGTCCTGTTAGCCACTTCATTCTTGGTATATTGTGACCACCATTTTTTAATTATGTCTTGAATGCATTATTTATTTCTATCATTTTCCCTGTAAATAATAGCCAACCAGTCCCACAGAGATTCCATGTATCTACAAGTATTCAGTAAATTGTTAAGATTTTCTTCTTTCTTATCACATAAGCAACACCATGATGGACCTATCATACCTCTCTTCATAATATTCTCCCAAGTTAGTACCTTTTTGTGTAGAATTAACCACCGAAATGTTTTTATTTTTGGAGATTGAAAAGCCGCCCAGAGTTTGTTTCAGGGCGGGTCATGGATTTTGAGATTTTATGTTCTAAGGTAAATCTTGGCTTTTTTGAGGTTGAAATCACCTCCCCCTTGTTTCCCCTATCGAAGTTGATCTCGGTATTCATTTTCCAAAATTTTTCTTTTGTTTAGTTCCTCTATAATATCTTGAATTTCCGAATCTCTTATATTTGCGTGGCAGAGGATGTTTAGGTTCCATCCTCTCCACATGTTGTTTGTTAGTTTCGAAGCCCAAAATTGGTGGAATTCTTTGTATCCCTATTGCTCTATGGCTTCTTTAAGACTTCTCCATTCTGGTTTGTTTAATTATGGTTGTTGTTTCCAGGCATCCTTCCAGAATAGGGCATTCCTTCCTTTTTCTTACTTCCCAAAAGTTGTGCTTTTGAATTATTTCCCTGTTGTTCCATGCTAGGTTACATATGGATAACCTATGGATTGAGCTCATGAGCCTTACAGGTCCTCTAGCTGACAATCAAGAGTCTATTTCACTTTCCATAATTTTTCCCATGGTGTTTCAGCTCTTCTTAATCACTTCCACCACGATTTGGCCCCATTTGCTCTGTTAATTATCTCAAAGTCTTGCAATCGAAGGCCTCTTTCCTACTTAGATTTAGAGATCATGTTCAATGCCACCAATTCCCATTTCCTTTTTTCCTCTTCCCCTCACCAAATGAAGTTCCTTTGCATCTCTTTTATATTTTGTATCACTCCTTTAGACCCATGAAGAATAGATAACATGTATCCAAGGATAGCCTAAAGCACCACCTTTACTAACACCAACCTTCTTGACAAATTCAGAGCTCTCACCATTCATATTTTGACCCTATCTTCCAAATTGGTTAGAAACTTTTCCTAGTTGGATGTCTTTCAGGCTTCTATTGTTAAGGGAACACCTAGATACTCGGAAGGGAAGGATTTCCTTTGGAAACCCGGGATAGCTGAAATATTTCTCTAGATAACAATGTGAGCGTTGAAAAATAAAATCATGGAATTTGACAGGTTTAACGCCATACTTGATGCCTTCATGAAGGAATCTAGAATGTTTTTGAAATTGTGAACCTCCCTAACCATAGGTATGGCAAGCAAAATAGTGTCATCCACAAATTTTTTGTGTGTGGTCGTCTAAGTGGTGTCGTGCATATTCAACCCTGTAATATCCCCTTCTCTATTTTTTGCTCCTATTTCACTTATGAGTCCTTCCATTATTAAGATAAATATGAAGGGAGATAATGGGCCCCCTTGTCAAATTCCTCTTTACGTGAAGAACAATTTTGATGGGTTTCCATTAAGAAGAAGCGAAAAACTGGGTGATGAGACCATTGCCATGATCCAATTAATTCAATTCTAATTGAAGCCAAATGGTTTTAACACCGCTTCCATTTATTCCCGACTGAACTTATCATAAGCCTTAGATGAATATAACGGCATTATCATACCATCCGTTTCCTAGGTTTTCAAAGAGTGAGCCACTTTGTGCACTAGGATTATATTTTCCAAGATCCGTTTTCCCTCCACATAGCCCAATTTTTCCTCCGAGATCAGATATGGAAGAATTGTTTTCAAACTATTAGAAAATACCTTGGATATGATTTTAGAGACAACATTGAATAAAGATATAGGCCTGAATTTCTTAGGGGTACTTGTGAGTTCTTCCTTAGGGATAAGGCCTATAAACATTGAATTCAAAGCTTTAAGAACTATTTTTGATTATTGAGAGTCAACCACTACATCATATATATCATTTTTGACAGTTTACCTGCAATATGTGAAGAAGTCCATAATGAATCCATTGCGCCTTGGGGCTTTCCCATTCACCATCTCATTCATTTTCAAAGGCACTTCCTCCATAGAGACTGGCTTGTTTAGTTTTTTGTTGTGTTCCTCAGTGAGCACCTTCAGGATATCCCTCACAATCCTTTGAATATATTCCTCTATTTCCACCTGGGATTCTTCAATTATCTCTTGAAAGTGTTATACCAGGACCTCCTTAATTTCTTGGTGACCCTCAAAGGTTTTCCCTCTTTTGTCCTCTATTCTAAGGATCATGTTGGAGTTTCTATGCTCAATTGTTGATAGGTTAAAGAATTTTGTGTCTTTATCCCCCTCCCTAATCCATATCATCTTAATATGTTTTAACCTAGCTCGTAGCATGTACATACTAAAGCCTTTATCTGGGATGTTTTACTTCCACCATGATTTCACATTCTCCATGAAGTTAGGGTTCTCTAACCAGAGTGCTTCAAATTGAAAGGGCATATTTTTGTGAGTTCCTACTAATTGCATCATAATAGCACTGGAAAATGGTCGAGCCCTATGCTTCCACCTCCACTGAGTCATAATTTCTTCCTAATTTCCTACTTAACTCATTTATTTTCCCTACTGATCATTTCAATTCTTGTATAAAAATATATCAAGTTGTTTGATTTGAATAATTTTTTAACAATATTTGTTTCCTAAGGCTACTAATGTATATGATATTCCAAGATAAAACTTTCATGAGTTAGGTATGGTTTGAAGAGGACGAGCCTAGAGATCTCATCTTACCTAAATTTATTAACATAGATCCCAACTCCTTAAGGGAAACATTGTTCAACTTTCTCCGTCTTTTCCATTGGCCCTGTTGTGGTATTAGCGCCTTATGAGATTCCATTGCTTTCACACCTAGTTGAGACCCCTTCGAAGATCCACCCTCTTTTTCTAGATGTGTTACTTTCTACCCTCGTAATCTCGATTCTTCTCTCATCAAATATAAATATTGGATCATGTTCATTTGATCCACATTGATTTATTTTATTCCTTGCTTCTCCGCTTGTTCCATCAAATCCTGAGGTTCGATTCCTTCCCTCTCAATTGGCTCCTATAATTCTAGATCTTTTGTTCCTACTTCACTTGGGGTCATTTCTGCGTCTCCCTCAAAGCCTTTTGATATATCTTGGATATCTCCTTGTTGTTCATGGTCTGCAATCGACTGCCCTATTTCTTCCTCTCTATTCTCTTCTTTATCACCACTTTACTCTTCTCCCCCTCTTATTCTTTTGGGTTTTCCTCGGCTGGAGTTTAAAATCCATTTCTCTAAGCTCTCTTCCCATAATTTCGTGGTTTTTTTCTTCTATTAGGTCTTCCCCTTGGAGTGGGTCTCACAAAGCCCTCAACATCCATTCGATTTGTCTCTTTGTTCTTTTTTTCTGCATTTCTTAGGGGCAATTCCCTTATTAGATGACCATGCTCATGGAACCTTTGACATCTAAAAGGGATTTGTTCATAGTCCACCGGTTGTAACAAAAAATTGTCATGGAACTCTAGCTTGACTTCTTTACGAAAGGCTTTGAAGACATCCATTTCTACACAGATTTTTGCATATGTTGTATACCTACCTTGTAATAATGCTTCTGAAATTTTAACAAATTTACCCAAAGAATCTCCTATGAGCTTCAAAATTGTAGGTATCTAATAGTCCAGGGGATGAGAATACTGCCTGACCCAAACTGAGACACATGTGAAGGTTTCCTTCTTTGAGGCGAAGTTCTCCATCCATGGCCACATGTACAAACCTGTTGAAGCAAAGAAATATGGACGACCGTACATTTTTTGTCTCTGCCTTCCATATTAGTAAATACCATTATGAAGAAACATTTTGACCCTAGATTTAGTTCTATTTCTCCTCTTAGTTTCTAGTGATGCTTGATCTAATCGTACAAAGATTTCTCTATTGGCTAAAGCCTCATGAATTTGCATATCATAACCTATGGCATCATTCGTTCTCTGAAGGCTTGCATCTGAGGTTGGTAATAAATACCTCTAGGATTACCATCGTTTTTGGTTTACCTGATCTTATAATCCCTTTGAGTTTTGTTGTTGTTGTTGGTATGTTGGTTTTCCTTTTGGCCTTTTTCTTCATTTGTTCTTTGTCCTTTCCCACCTACCTCTGTTGAGCCTTGGACCTTCTCTGACATGCCATTTACAGGTCCATGTTCTCTGAAGCCCATTCAGATCCCCTTCCCTTTGTCCATGACTACATTTCTATAGGAGGGAGCCTCGCCCCTCGCCCTTTGGAGGCCAATTGAATAAAATCCTAGTTGTTGTTGCTTCGAAAAGCACAAGATTTTTTTTTGTTGCTCGATTGCACCAAATTACTTCATCGGCTCACTATCTTTAATTATTTAATATTATTTTCATTGAATACTATTAAATTATTATTATTTTTTATATTTAATTTAATTTAATATTATGGAATATTAAGTTACTTAAATAATTATTTAATATTTTTATTATTTATTAATATTTTCTAAATTATTTAAATACTTTCAATTGTTTTATTTATTTTTCTATTTTTAAATAATTAGAGGTTATTAATATTATTAAGTGACAATATTGTTGTTACTATTATTTAATTATTTAATAATAACATTAATGTGATAATAGTAGTAATATTAATTTATAATAATAAGTTTAATAATAATATTTATTTAGTAATAACAATAACTATTTTAAAATTATTATTGCTATTTACTAAAATAATTATTGTTATTAAGATTATTATTGTTATTATTTAATCAGTATTAGTACTCTCAGATTGGATGCTTATGTGATTCATGATTCAAGTTAAGATCTTCGAGAGGAAATCACATAGAGACCTCATGTGTTGAACGTGTTTCGAACCTGCATGTAGTTCATCATCGATTAATATTATCATTAGATAATATTAAATAATTATAATTTAATAGTATAATATATTTAAATATTAAATAATTATTAATATAGATGAATAGTAATTAATAATAATAATAGTATTGTTATTGTAATAGTCATTTTTGTAATATTATTTGTATTGTTATATATTTATCAATAGTAGATACCAATAGAATCTTCCTTGCAACTTGCTAACAATGTACTATCAATTGTATAATTTTCCAAGTTGTACAAATAGTGCATGCAATTAGTTGAGGACCTAAGTCTGGATTGCACAGTTATGGAAGAAGGATTTCCTCATTAAATAAAGGCTAAGTCTTCTAGGAATTGTGCAAGGAAATAGGGACTTGGAGAGTAGTAGAAGAGGCTATGGTTTGGCTTGAGCTACCTTGTGAGTAGAGAGTTGATCATACTTATGCACGAATTGTGCTGGAGAGAACAATCTTTGTATTTTCTACTTATATTTTTGATTAGTGCAATATAGATAGTAGGGGTTTTTAGCTGTCGCTTTCCCTGGATAAATATTGCGCTATGTGCCATTGATAATCTTCCTCTTGTCAATTACTATTTTCATCGATCTTTATGAGCTTTCTTGTAAAGAGTAGAGTAGATTCTTGTCTTATGTTTTAGTACATTTCATGAGATGTTGAATCTATAGGAAAATCTACAGAGAAGATGAAAATTAAATGTAGTTTAAGTCAATTTATTTTTAAATTTCAAGCCTAGCTAAGACATAGACCAACAAGTATCTTATTTAAATTTTTATGTGTTTGAAATTAAGGGGGAGTGTTGGAGAATCGAATTCCAACCTCCTTTCAGGTGTCATAGCCATTCATCCAAGTGTCATAGTTAATTCGGATTAGTTGAGCTACCTTGAGTTCAGTTCGGTCTTATTGTAGCCATTTATTACTGATGTTTCCAATGTAATATTATTTCACTGATTCGTAATATTGAGAAAAGCAACTCTTGACTCTACAGTTTTCAATTTCTATCAAAAACATATCCCTTCTCTATGTTTCTTTACAATACTCCTTTGAAAATATGGACGCTAAGTTAGACAACACATCCTAATCGAGAGCGATAATCAATCCCATTACCAAAGCTTGGTCGTAGCCACCTGACTCTGAACTTTACTTAACTTTATTGGTCGTCATCTATTCAACATTATATTTAGAATATAATTGGCCATTTCCTATTCAATGTTATATTTAGAATATAATTGGTGGTTTTCTATTATATTTAGAATATAAGAAGGTTCGGAATAGGAGTCACAACTGTCTAATACCTAAGGTGGGGGAAGTTGCAGATGGTGGTCATAATTTTTTGAGTAGGGGCTTCAACGAAGCTTGCTACAGTAGTGCTACAGTGTTGCTACAATAGTGCGCTCTGTCGAGTCTCTTCTCTCTTGGCCTTACAAAGCCTCTTCTTCCTTGCTATTATGAACTCAAAACTATCAGTAACCTTTCACTCAATCTGAGACCTTCACAACGCCACTCCTAGCCTTCCACGATCTTTGGCGTCCCTTTAGCTAGTTGATGTAGTGATGAAATTTTATGCAAGAATTACAATCTCAGCAGCACAAATTAAAGCGCATAGTACTCGGAAGTGGAAAATGAAATAACACTCTTTATTGATCTCAAAATGGATTACAACAACAACAAATCTGTTCAAACTAGAGTTTGATTGTGTTCACGTTTACCAGAATTGAGCTATCCAATGTTGGACGAGCTTTACTGGAGGCTACCTAGCGAATACGCAGACTCTCTCTGTGAACAAAGACACAACACACGCATATACCTCAACACTCTAATGTTCTAGCCACTTTAGGTTCTCACCAGTGGGTTACACTGATGCACAGGCTTCTTAGAACACCTAAAGACTTGAGTTCTTTACATGATGCAAGAAGATCAGATAGATTTTCTGCAGTTGCAGAGCAGGCAAAGAGCTGAGACTCCAAAACATAAGACTTACAAACTCACAATGATTAACAAACAATGCCCAAATAAGCCTAGACTCCTTGTGTCTATAGCAAAAGGAGGGGACAACCATTCGATAGTCGAACCGAGAAACTGAAGTACAAAGGAATTTGTCAGTATGAGATGTGGTTTAACATCCACCAAAAGTCGGAGAAGTGCTCCGAGTCTCGTGACTTATGGAATCAATCATAAAAACTTTGTACACTGTGGATGCCTTTTAACCAATGAAGGCCCACGATAAAACTGGTCATGAATAGTCCTCATGACTGGACCATTGTATAATGTGGAGCTTTATGGCATAAGCCCATGGGAACCAAAAGTACTGGGGCCACCAAGGGCTGTTATTCTGGGATAAACTATCGGATATAATATACCATCCCAGGCTTTCGTAAAGATCCTTCTTACAATCATAGGTTTATTAAGCACAAATTGGTGTTTTATCTTTGTCATTACCAACCATTCATCATGGCGGCACATGAATAGTTGTAAGATATGGTGGTTTGGGTAATTATACATGTGTCTTACGTCTCTAAATAGTTCATGAATACATTCCATGTTATTTTTGTGAAAATATTTATCACAATTTAAGCAGAAGTAGGCCTCATAGCAGATTGGATCAATGGTTGTACGGTTAACACCATAGTCATCCCACCAATCCTCTAGCCATTTGACTGTTGTGATCTTTGTTTAGCTCTTATAGTTCCAAACTTAAGCTTAGTGTAGTGTGTCTCATTTTTTCCATCTACATTGAGTAGATCCCACCATAGCTAATTATAACCAGCAAAATCAAACACTATGTCAGGGAAAATAAGTTTAGGATCATTTTGGGGCCATAAGATTGGATTAGTAATTGGCCATTCTATATTTCGGGCTCTGTTTATAGTGAAGTATCTGTGATAAACTTTTCCTCTGTCACCTCCTTCATTCCATCTCATTGTTATATCTTTAAAGACATTTTATAGTACTTCTTCTGCCCTCTGTGCTCTGACCATACCATCTGACTAAATCATGTCATGTATCCATTTATTGCCTTTTTGGAAGATTCTTATTTCCAGCACAGGATGAAGGAGATCGGTGTGTGGTTGTAGATTGACATCGAAGACTTTTGTGTGTCGGAGTTGCCATGTGGGTTTCCAATTTTTTATGTATTCAGTCCAACTTTGATCTTGATTTATTGTTCTGAGGACTTCTTGGTTTTCAGTTGGATCCCATTCAGTTATTGTTTAGTCAATTTAGTATGTCCTAAATTTCTATTTAAAATGTCAATCCGGGAGTCGTAAACTAATGAAGTGAAGTGCACTGTATGTGCAAGATAACCTTTTCCTTAGTCTTTTGTCGTTTTTGAGTTTTTAGTTTGTTTTTGGGTTTATCTTCTGTGGATTCCCTAGTGTGAGATGGCGAAATTGAAAATTAAATGTGAATGGCAATGATGATTTTTACAATGATTTTCCAACCTTAAAAGTTCAAAAAGAAAGTTTCTAAACTTACTGTAATGAAATCAATTCTAAAAAAGAAGTAAATGCATCAAAACAATGAACTAGTGACAATGGCTCAGTATCCTTACTGCTGTGTGAAAAAGAAAAAAAAAATTGAACTTAAAGAAACTCAAACACTGAAAGTAAAGCAACTAAATCACACTACTTCAACCTATATTCTGACCCTTCACCTTTCGACTCAGTCCGGCTATAGGAAGTGATCATAAACAAGCTGAATATTATGATATCTAAATTGCAGGAAATTAAATTGCATAAAAGGAAACTAAGATTTAACTACTCATACATATTTCAACTCTTGAAAATGACATAAGTAATTCAATCTCTAACTTGCAGGAAAGCAAACTAGATCACACTACTTCAAGTAAAATTCTGATTCCTTACTAATTGAGTCGCTTGGCTATAGAAAGGAAATCATAAACAAGTAAGTAATATGATGTCTAAATGGTAGAAAAGTAATCAAGCAAAACAAAACTTGAAAAAGTGACAATTCTGGAATTAAGCATAATGAATAAAAATCAGCAGAAAGGACAAGATGATCTCATGTCAGTAGCTATCAAAAACATGTAAATGTGCTAAGGCTGCCTACAAAAACCTATAAAGGAAACAATGATTAGCTTAACAGTTATGAAGAGAACATGAAATATGGACAGTGATGAACATTATAACAACATAAAATATGTACAAGTAATGACTACAAAAAGCAGTAAACAAAAGCAAGTAAGAAACTATAGAAGCTTTGGTGTACAGGGGCCCTCTGTCACCTCAGCCAACCAACTACTTATTCACAAATTGGATTCAGGAACATTGTCTTCTCATGTATTGAATTGCAGAAATAAAGCAAAGGAAAATACAACACAGTGGGATGAAACAAAAGTCAAAATTACAACTTCCAAACTAACTATTTAGCATATATCAACGCGTTATTTATAAGTGCAAATGCTAATAACTAATTCCTAGATTTGTGCTGCCAAGAGACACATAAATCTCCATGGCCTGAGATTTAGCGTGATGGTCATTACAACAGTTGAGTTCATGGAGTGGTGGCTGATTGATTCAGTTCACAGGCTGGTCAGTAGTTGTGCCAGTACCTCCAAGAATGAAGGATCGTGCCACGCAATCCTTCACGTGTGCCAAAACAGAGTCGTGCCACCGCAAAATTCCTCATTTGGCCCTTACTTTGACCGTCATTGACCATGACTGTTTATGAGCGATTTAGCTGATCTGAGAGGACACACTCCATGTACACGTCGCCTGCATCCTGCCCATGTGGTTGGTTTCTCCATTGGCTGCGGAAACTCAAGCTGGCTGCGGAAAGTGACAAGTTTTCGCAGCTGTTGAACAAAAAATCTAAACCAAACAATAGTCAGAAACATAGTTAGGAAACCATTTCATAAGCTCTTTCTAGCCTAATATGCAATGATTTGACAGTTGGGTGGATGAAGTAAATGGGAAAAGAAAGCTGAAAGGGTATATAGGGAAGTGCAGGTTTGGGACTCAACATACCCCCACTGTGAAGGTGTTGCATGTCCTCATGCAACCAAAATTTAGACATTCCCCTCTAGTCCATGTGTTATGATGCTTCTGCTAGGACATCTAGCCCTCTTTTATTCTTCTTTGGTGCCACCACCATCCTTGGTTTCCTTATTAGACATCTGAATTTGAGATTAATTAAGGCTCTGCTCAACTTTTTGCACTTTTTCTTCAGTTTCTTGTTTTTCTTTTTCCATAGTCCTAAATGAAGCATGGTGTTATCATGAATAATTTTATCTACTTTTCTCTGTTCCTTGAGTGTTTCATTTTCCTACTTGATATGCCTGCTTAGGACTTCTAATTCAAACACCTCTTGTTTTAAGGACTGAACTTGTGCATCTAGTGGCAGAGTGGTACTCGGACCTGCAACTGATTTTCCCAATGACTCCAAGTAGTCATATAACTTTTGTTGATTGGGATCTATTTTAGGTGTCTTTCCTAGACTGAGCTCAAAATCTGGTGGAGGAGGAGGAGGACTGCTCTCTAGCTCTGGCCGAAAAGGGCTTTCATTATGTAGGGGACTAGTTTCAATACTTGGTTGAGGACTAGGTGAAGTACGGCCAGCTGGAGTTTTTCCCGGTGTTTCTCCACCCAAGTCAATGAAGTGGGGCTGTTTTATTTGTGTTTTATTCCACTTCCCTCTTAACCTATGGCTTCTCCTCAAGACTGGCGGACTAGCACTCTTTTCTCGTATACTTTGTTTCCCTTTTTCCTTTTTCTTTGCTATAGTAGCCTGAAGATGTACTAATCTTTCTGATAGTGGTTGGTAATCCTCCTCTATGGATGGCTCAGGTGATTGGTAGACTTCTTGGATGGTCCTTTTACCTTTATCTTTCCTCTGTTTCTTGTCTTTAATTCTATTTTTCTCTTCTTGTTGACCAACTTCATGAGTTTTTGTAGTAGGGGAGTCTTGGATTTGAGTGATTTTTTCTCTCCTCCTACTTTTCCTTGGTGCCTTTGGTGTATTACTTTCAGGGGCCTCAGCTGGCTCTTGGAAGTAGTTTCTTATCAAGAATTTTTCCCAGGTATCTTTGTTTTTCTTTAGTTGGTCCTCAATGAGAATTTTTACAATTCCATGATGGTATAGATGAGGTTCTATAATGCCTAAGTGTTTTTGGACTGTAATACTCATTTTTTTCAAACTTAACAACAAGAAATAAGGTAAATTAAGAGTCTGATTCTCTAAGAAATTCATCAGCAGTATAGCATGGTACATGTACATTGAACCAAAGCGACCCTCACAAGTGACAAATTTTTGGATAACTAATAGTAGACTAGCCCATTCCTCCTTTAGTGCATCAAAAGGTATTCCTTTAGTAAACACAGTGGTGTCCATGCCTGGGTTTCTTAGCGTAATCCTCCATGCCTGTTCATCCACGCTTTTGTTTTTGAACCATCGTTCACCTTCTTGAGGTAAGCCTATGGCAGTTGCTACCATTGTCTCGGTCACCGTGAGCTTCAAGTCTCCAATCTCCACCATTTGACCATCGAAAGACCATGCAAAAGCCTCGGTTACCTCTTTGTTATAGCATTTGAACTTCTGGATGAAACGTAACCATTTGGCTTTCGTTAGAAATTCCTTTGCTTGGTGGTAACCTTCTATATATTTCGGTCCTTCTGGCTCTGCCCTTAGTAATTTTCCCATTCCTCTCTCTGTTTTGAATTTCAACCGAGGATACAATTGCGAAAAGGATTTAGTAGAGTGAAAGTAGCTCGGTTGCAGGGTTTGTTGTAAAATGCAGTGGCTGCAATTGGTAGAAGGTAATGGGAATGCCTCAAATTACAGGCGGAACAGAGGGTAGACAAGCACAAATAACTTCACAATTTGAAATGCGTGTATATGAAAGGAAAACTTTTAAAGAGATGGTAGGTGAGCGGAGTGGAGACGAGATTTGAATTAACGGCTACGTACGGGAGATTACACGTTTTGATAGATGGCTACGGAAAATGAGGTGGAGAAGAGCCGTAAGGGGATTGGTCACATCTCATGAGCGCAGGTGGCAAATGAAAGTGTAGTCAACTTGAGTTTAAACCCGAAAAATCCATCATGAGACCGTTAAGAAATAAATGTATGGTGTGTGGAGTAATATCGTGGGATAGGAGTGGACAATGGAGCTATCATATTGAATCATTGCACATAGTAGAACTTTTCATGGTTTGATAACTATGCATAATCATGACTTTAATTGTTATTTGATAAAAAAAATTGCTCATACCTTTGGAAACTTTGTCATTTCTTGCCCATAACCTTTATCCATTGTTCTTTCTTGATGTCTTGGAGATGCTCCATGTCTTCATGGAAATTGCTCAATTACACCTGCATTTTCATGGTTTTTGCACTAACATTTTGACTGTGAATTTTGCAAAACAGAGTCGTGGTAGCTGCAGAAATTGTTTCTGGCTACGGAAATGGTCTCCAGCTGCGGAAACTAGGACAACGCCCACTTAGCTGAACAAAGGCAGTTAGAAAAGAACTAACTGAGTGAAAGTAGTCCTAAAAGGAGCTTTTATTAATGAAGTTAAAATGACATGAATGGAATGGAGTGAATGAGATGGAGATGGAGTGAAATGGAAAATGAGATGGAGTGAAGTAAATGAGATGGTGATGGAGTGAAATGGAAAATGAGGTGGAGTGAAGATGGAAAAAAAAAGGAGAGGAGAGAGAGATTTTTTTTGGAAAATATAGAGTGTCAGGTGCCCCTTATTTTCACTCTGTATTTTCTGTATAAGACTGCCAATCTATGATTGGTTTTCAGGCTTATACAATTTTTTTTTTTTTTTAACTGAAAGAAACAAAGGCTAGGCTGGTGGGGAAAAAGGATTCTTGTCCACCAACCTTATTGCAAAATTCTCTTGGAACATCTTGACAAATTCCTCTTTTGAGAGTGGCTTATGATAAATTTTCAATCGATGGCCATTCACAATAAGAGGAGTCTGGAATTCATCAATGGTCTTGATTCTTACTTCTCCATTCTTAAAGACTTTTTCAATTTCATATGGCCCAAGCCAATGGGTCTGAAATTTACCTTTGAAGTCTTTGAACTTGGAATCAAACAGTAGCGCCCAATCTCCCTCTTGAAACTTTTTCTCTTTGATGTATCTGTCATGCCACTTATCTCTTTGATGTTGAACTAGATCAGTCCTTAAAATTGCTTCTTGTCTGATCTCATCTAGCTCATTCAACTGCTCCATTCTGTGCTTTTGGGCTTTTGATAGATTCATCCCCAACTGGACTGCCATCTTGAAAGTCTTGACTTGAAACTCAATGGGGAGCAGGACTTCTTTCCCATAAAAAAGTTCATAGGGAGAATGTCATGTTGTATTCCTCCATGTAGTTTTGAAGGCCCATAAGGCTTCAGGAAGCCTTTCTGCCCAATCTCTTCTGTGTAGATGAACATTTTTGGTGATGATGCTCTCAAGCACCTTGTTTGTAGACTCCACTTGGCCATTTGCTTGCGGATGGTAAGGAGTAGATTTTCTGTGCTTGATTTTTTATTCTTCCATCAGCTTCTCCATCAAGTTATATGTAAATTGACTTCCCTGATCTGTCACAATTTCTCTTGGAACACCAAAGCGAGTAAAAATATCCTCATAACGAAAACTAACAACTGAATTTTCAGTAGCAACAGATAATGCTTTGGATTCTACCCATTTAGTGACATAATCAATGCATACCAATATATACTTCTTCTGCCTAGATGGTGGATTAATAGGTCCAATGAAATCTAAAGCCCATTTTTCAAAGGGTTCGATGAGTACCTGTGGTTGTAATGGCATTTCAATTGAAAGGGTCGGTCTCCCAACTCTTCGGCAGCTGTCACACCTTCTGACATATTGTTTTGCATCTTTGAAAAGGGAAGACCAATAATACCCCAAAGAAAGGATTTTATAGGCCATCCTTTTGTCAGCAAAGTGTCCACCGCATGGTTCATCATGACATGCCTTGAGGATATCAGGCATTTCATCTTCCTGAACACATCTTCTGATCACATAATCTGGCCCTGTTTTAAACAATTCGTTAGAAATCCATGAATATTTTGAACTCTCCTGAATAATTTTTCTTTTTTCACTGGGAAATAAATGTGGAGGTAGCTTTCCTGTAACCAAATAGTTAGCAATATCTGCATACCAAGGAGTCTTAGTAGTTACTTCAAATAAATATTCATCTGGAAACTTATCCTCTACAGGAGAATCTTCATTAGCATTTTGGATTCTAGACAAGAAATCAGCTACTATATTTTGTTGCCCTAGTCTATCCAACACAGTAATATTGAATTCTTGTAAAATTAAAAGCCATCTTGTAACTCTGCCATTAGTAACAGGTTTGTTCATTAGATATCTAATTGCAGAATGATCAATATGGACAAAAGTTTCATAGCCTGTTATATAATGTCTAAACTTATTGTTTGCATGAACAACAACTAAGAATTCTTTTTTAGTCACAGTATAGTTTAGCTCAACGGGAGTCAAATTTTTATTGGTGTTGTAAATGACATAAGGAATTAAATCCTTTTGATCCAACACAACTCCTAGATTTGTATCTGAAGCATCTGTGGAAATATGGAAAGGAAGTTTCCAATTTGGCCCTCTCAAAATGGGTGCTTCAGATATTTTTGTTTTCAAAGTTTCAAATGAAGATTGACAATTAGGATTCCATTTGAATTCACAGTCTTTTGTAAGTAATTTGAAGAGTGGGGATGCTAATTTAGTGAAATTTTCAATAAATCTTCTGTAGTATCCAGTAAATCCAAGAAAACTTCTAACATCTTTTTGACAATTTGGAATAGGAAACTTGGAGATGACTTCACCTTTTGATCTATCAACTTTAATTCCGTCTCTCGAAATATGATGTCCTAAAACAATTCCATTAGTAAACATCATAAAGCATTTTTCATGACTTAAGGAAAGATTTGTTTCTTTACATCTAATAAGGACCTTTTCCAAATTTTCTAATGCCTCTTCAAATGAATCACCATAAACTGTAAAATCATCCATGTAGACCTCTACACAATCATGGATTAGATCAGAAAAGATACCTAGTACTTCCCTTTGAAATGTTGTGGGTGCATTACATAATCCAAAATGAAGCACTCGGTAAGCAAAAGTTCCTCGTGGACAGGTAAATGTGGTCTTATCTTGATCTTCAGGTACTACTTGAATTTGATTATAGCCACTAAAACCATCCAAAAATGAAAAGTAAATTTTGCCTGCTAAAGTATCTAATACCTGATCGATAAAGGGTAAAGGAAAATGATCCTTTAAAGTTGCTTTGTTCAATTCCCTGTAATCAATGCATACCCTCCATTTACCATTCTTTTTAGGTACTATAACCAAAGGAGAAACCCATCGGCTATCTGAAATTGGATAAATGAAGTTTACATTGAGTAGTTTTTGGAGCTCTTCTTTCACTATCTGCCTAAGGTTTGGATTCATCCTTCTCTAAGGTTGTCTGATTGGTCTACTATTTTCCTCGATGTAAATGTGATGAATACAAGTCTTAGGGTCAATACCTTTCATATCAGTATATTCCCATGCAAATACAGTAGAATGTTTTTGTAAGATTTTGGTTAGTT
Source organism: Pinus taeda (assembly GCA_000404065.3). Lineage (NCBI taxonomy): Eukaryota > Viridiplantae > Streptophyta > Pinopsida > Pinales > Pinaceae > Pinus > Pinus taeda. The sequence goes on from APFE030605950.1 coordinate 110,187, forward strand.
CTCCCTGTTGTGATTTTTCCAAGTTTTTGTTGATATTCAATGTTTTACCTGGAAAAATTTCAATGGTGGAACTACCAAACTCTTCCATAGAGTAAAGATACATTTGTCTAGATGGTAGATACTCAATGTCAAAATCCAACTGAAATTGTGTGTGGTTATATTCTGAAGATATTTCAAAATTTTCTAATGTATTCAGAATTTTACTATCTTCACTGATTTCAGAAATGGTAAAGACAGGTTGTATAGTGTCCTCATCATCGACTCATTCATTATCTCCTACTTCTGTAATTGCTTTTGCTGGAGGATACAAATTGAATTTCTTTGTTGAATTACCATCAGAAATGTACATATCCCTAGATCTACAACTAATGAAAGCATTAGCTGTGGCTAGCCAAGGTCTTCCTAAAATGAGTAGGTGCCCTCCTAGATTACTCTTGGGAGTCAAAATCATGAAATCTACTGGATATTCTCAAGAATCTAAGGAGACTAAAATATCTTCTAATACACCATCTGGTTTGATTATAGATCGATCTGCAAGTTGTAGTAAGGTAGGTGTAAAAAGAATATTAGGAAGTTTTAGCTGTTCCATAGTCTGTCTACTCATAAAGTTGATAGCAGCCCCTAAGTCAATCAAAGTATTTGGAATTTCTACCCCATTGATATCTGTCTTGACAATTGGACTACCGGGATCTACATACTTCTGCATGGTAATTTTTCCCATCATGATATCTGCAATTTTTCCTAC
>APFE030605950.1:113052-175789 GCA_000404065.3 Pinus taeda
ACGAGGAGGAATTTCTCCCTCTTCTTCCTCAGGTGATTCTACTTCTTCAATTACAATGTGTCTCCCTGTAGAAGGAAAGAAATGATCTTTTCCTAATTCAGATTTGATGGATGGTGTGGGAGAGTCTCCTAATTCCACTACTGCCTCTTGAACTCGAGGAATCCTAAGGCTAGGAGTATGAGTTGGAGATTATGGAGGTGCCTCTTGTCTATTCCTTGAAGTAGATGGAGTTGTAAAAATCGAACTCTTCGCTCCAGCTAAAAAGCTTCCCCTAGAATCTCTTGCTCTATGCATGTCATTTTTTCTCTTCAAGTGGGGCTAATAATTCTTTTTCTGATCTTCCAGGTCACTCTAGGTGCAAGAAAAGAGCATACTTAAGAAACTATTAAACCAATAACTTTCTCTTTTCTGATCCTCCAGGTCACATTACGCGCAAGAGGAGAGCATACTCTGAGAGGTTATTTTCTTGAAATTTTTTCTTTTTATATATATGTGTGTTTTTTTTAAGAAATTGGCTACCTAGTTTCACTTCCCCGACAACGACGCCAAAATGTTTAGTCAATTTAGTATGTCCTAAATTTCTATTTAAAATGTCAATCCGGGAGTCCTAAACTAATGAAGTGAAGTGCACTGTATGTGCAAGATAACTTTTTCCTTACTCTTTTGTCATTTTTGAGTTTTTAGTTTGTTTTTGGGTTTATCTTCTATGGATTCCCTAGTGTGAGATGGCGAAATTGAAAATTAAGTGTGAATGGTAATGATGATTTTTACAATGATTTTCCAACCTTAAAAGTTCAAGAAGAAAGTTTCTAAACTGACTGTAATGAAATCAATTCTCAAAAAGAAGTAAATGCATCAGAACAATGAACTAGTGACAATGGCCCAGTATCCTTACTGCTGTGTGAAAAAGAAAATAAAACCTGAACTTAAAGCAACTCAAAGACTGAAAGTAAAGCAACTAAATCACACTACTTCAACCTATATTCTGACACTTCACCTTTAGAATCAGTCCGGCTATAGGAAGTGATCATAAACAAGCTGAGTATTATGATATCTAAATTGCAGGAAATTAAGTTGCATAAAAGGAAGCTAAGATTTAAATACTCATTCATGTTTCAACTCTTGAAAATGACATAAGTAATTCAATCTCTAACTTGGAGGAAAGCAAACTAGATCACACTATTTCAAGTAATATTCTGATTCCTTACTAATTGAGTCACTTGGCTATAGAAAGGAAATCATAAACAAGTAAGTAATATGATGTCTAAATGGCGGAAAAGTAATCAAGCAAAACAAAACTTGAAAGAAGTGACAACGCTGGATTTAAAATTAATGAATAAAAATCAGCATAAAGAACAAGATGATCTCATGTTAGTAGCTATCAAAAACATGTAAATGTGCCCGGGCTGCCTACAAAAACCTGTAAAGGAAACACTGATCAGCTTAACAGTTATGAAGAGAACATGAAATATGGACAATGATGAACATTATAACAACATAAAATATGTACAAGTAATGACTACAAAAAGCAATAAACAAAAGAAAGTAAGAAACTATACAACCTTTGGTGTACAGGGGCCCTCTGTCACCTCAACCAACCAACTACTTATTCACAAATTGGATTCAGGAATGCTGTCTTCTCATGTATTGAATTGCAGAAATAAAGTAAAGGAAAATACAGCACAGTGGGATGAAACGACAGTCAAAATTACAACTTCCAGCCTAACTATTCAGCGTATATCAACGCGTTATTTATAAGTGGAAATGCTAATAACTAATTCCTAGATTTGTGCTACCAAGAGACACGTAAATCTCCACGGCCTGAGATTTAGCGTGATGGTCATTACAACAGTTGAGTTCATGGAGTGGTGGCTACTTGATTCGGTTCGCAGGTTGGTCGACAGTTGTACCAGTACCTCAAAGAATGAAGGATCGTGCCACACAATCCTTCACGTGTGCCAAACCAGAGTCGTGCCACCGCAAAATTCCTCATTTGGCCCTTACTTTGACCGTTGTTGACCATGATTGTTTATGAGGAATTTGGCTGATCTGAGAGGACACACTCCATGTACACGTCGCCTGCATCCTACCCATGTGGCTGGTTTCTCCATTGGACACCTGTAGCATAGCTTTTGACAAAATGGTTGCGGAAACTCAAGCTGGCTGTGGAAAGTGACAAGTTTCTGTAGCTGTTGAACAAAAAATATAAACCAAACAACAGTCAGAAACATAGTTAGGAAACCATTTCATAAGCTCCATTTAGCCTAATATGAAATGATTTGATAGCTGGGTGGATGAAGTAAATGGAAAACGAAGGCTAAAAGGGTATATAGGGAAGTGGAGGTTTGGGACTCAACAGTTACTATGACCATAATATGATCTTTTTCTTGATGCTGGATGTTTTGAAGGTTTCACTACTTAAAAAGTCAGGGAGACAATTTTCATTACCCTTTTTATGTTCCACCTAAAAATCAAAATTTGCAAATAATGCTTGCCATCTTGCGAATTTAGCTTTCCCTGTTTTTTTGATATTTTTTTCAAGACTTTCTTTAATGCTAATGCATCAATCCTGAGGAGGAATGTTTTGTTGATAAAGTGAATTTCAAATTTATTAATGCAATTCCATGGAGCTTTAACTTCTTTTTGAATGGTGGAATAATTCTTCTCAGTAGGGTTCCATGTTCCTGAAGAAAATTGAATAATTTTCTCTTCTAACCCTTTTATTTGTTTCAAAATACCTCCCCAACCAATATTGCTAGCGTCTGACTCCACGATTTTGAATGCAGCATCATCTGATATGTATAATATGGGGAGAGTTTTTACCTTAGATTTGATATTTTGAAAAACTCTGGTATGAGCTGGAGTCCAGGGTTCAGGATTCTTGCACAAACGTTCGTTCAACATACTTCTGCCCTTTGCACAATCTTGATAGAAATTACTAACATAATTTAGGTAGCCAAGAAAACCTACAGCTGAGTCTTGTTAGTTATTATATCTGGAAACTTGCTCGAAAATTCAAGATCATGTTTTTGTAATGAAATTTGGCCATTAAAAATATTGTGCCCTAAAAACTTAATGGAGGTTTGGAAAACCTCAATCTTCTTCTTACTTAGGACTAAACCATTTATTTTGATGGTATTTACAATGATCTGGATATGCCTGAAATGATCTTGCAAGTTCTGGGAAAACATCAGAATGTCATCTATGTACACCATTAACCAATCAAAGAATGGTTTAAAAATGTTATCCATTACCTTCTGAAATTTTGACAGAGCATGTTTGAGGCCAAATGGCATAACATTCCATTCATATTGCCCTACTGGGATGCTGAAGTTAGTCTTAAATTTATCTTTCTCTAAAATGGCGACTTGCCAAAAACTTGATTTCAAATCAAATTTTGAAAATAATTTAGCTCCTGCAATTCTACTGATTAGATCACCCTTGTGGGGGATTGGACATGTATCATCTGATAGTACTGCATTCAGAGGCTTGTAATTTATGACTAGTCTCAGGATTCCTCTGATTAGTTCTGATCTCTTATTGACATAAAACCCGTAGCAGTTCCATGGACTGGTTGATTCTCTGATCAGTTTTTTGTCTAGCAAGTTCTGGACCTCTTTCTGGCAGAGTTCTCTATATTCCTTATTCATTGGGATTGCCTTGCTTTTCCAAGGTCTGCCTGTGTATTATGCTTTGTATGGGAGCTCAACTGAATGTTGCTTCCTATGCCAAAATGCATTTGGTTCTTCAACATAGCATTCATTCTCAATTTGGACTTTTAGCTTTGAAATCTTTTTCTGTACTGTTGGAGAAGTTAACTGCTTTGAGATGCTGAGAGTGGATTTCAGATATTTTAAGTCTGATAACATGGCTTCTGCTTTTTCCAGTTCTTTGATAGTTTGGACCATTTTCAAGATTCTTTGGGTCGATACATGTGGAAATTCTATCCTTCTGGATTGGCCACTGGAAGTAGGCAAAGTGATAAAATATCCACCTCTATTTTTCTTTGTCCTATATGAACCACGAGGTTCTACAGTAGCTATAAAAATGTTTCCTAGGATGCAATCAACTGGGATCTTAGCAATAGCAAATTTCAATTTTATACAATGTCTATCAAAACATATAGAAGCTTTGGGCACTTCATAATTCAATATCTTATTGCCTAGACCAATAACTTCTCTTTTAGCTACCATCCAAAATTTTGCTGGGATAACTTTATTATTGAGTATATTCACATCTGCCTGAGAATCAATAAGTGTAGTCAAATTAAAAATTTCATTCTGTATACAAATTTGTACTTGTACATGATGTTGTTGATATTCAACTATGAGTATCTGCATTTCTTGAAAACCAGAATCATTATCTTTTATTCCTTCATAGATCTGGACATTTGATTTATAGTAATCTTTTGGATTAGATTCTTCTTCTAGTTTTGTTTCTTTATGCATTTTTCCTTTTTCTAATCTGTGAACTTGAATTTTTAGCTGGGAAATTTCAGATTTGAGATTGTGTATTTCATAGCTTACTTCCCCCAAGGTAAGAGGGCAGACTTTGCCCTGTTGTCTTTGTCTTTGAAAAGATTTTGCATTTCTTGCATATGAGGCATCAATAAAAAGTGGCTTCTTACCAGAACTTTTGCTATTATTTAAAATCTTTCGCTGATCCATGAAGGCTTCTATGAGGCGGGTCTTCATTTCTCCATCCTCCATTGCACGGATCTGAGATAAGATATTTATTTCATCTTCCTCTGTTTGAGCCATAAGAATTTTTTCTTTGAGTTTCTTATACTGTGCCTCTTCTTCTGAAGATGATTCTGTAGAATCAGATTCACTATTAGTAAAAATTCATTTACAATTGTTTGAATCTCAAAAATTACATACATTAGCATGAAGATTTATATCTTCAAATTCTTCAGATGAATAGACAGGACTATTATTTGAATTTGAGATTTCATCAGATGAGTACACGAATTCTTGTTGTTGATTTTGGGGGCGATCACCAATTGTAACATTAGGACAATGCTCTGTCCTATGAGATTTAGACCCACATTTCATGCAAAAATATTGGCTCTCAGTTTTGACTTGTTTTAATTTTTGATTTTGTGGCTGAGATTTCTTGCCACGATTCTTTTTCAACTGTTCTCCTACAGGGCAGTTATTTGCAGCATGTCCTGTTTGGCCACAGAGCCAACAAGTAAATTTGTTCCACTTTTCTTGTTTATGACTGTGTAAGTGGATATGAGATGGCCTGTATTACTGTGTTTTTGGGATATACCTGTAATATCCCTTTCTTTTCTGTTGTGCATGGGGCCTATATGGAGGCCTTTTCTTACTGAATATATTATAATTTTTTCTGGTTGTGTGCAACTTTTCTTTCTTAGCTCTTCTTTTGTGCTTCCTTTTCTTAACTAGTGGATCTTTTAGAGATAGGCCATATTTGTTGCAAAAAGATTTGTTGTCCGGAAATCTGGACAACTTTTCTAATGAATTATTTACCTTTGCACTAGTACAAAGGCCAACCAATGTTTTAGTAATAAAACTGTAAATCTGTCCCCATGTATAGGAGTCAAATGGCATCTGGAAGACTTCTTGTAATCGAATATAGTCTACAAACTTTGATGGAAGCACTGCCAAGTAAACATGTTTCCACAACAGATTTTTGGAGTCCTTTGTCTCATATATCCTCTGCATCCAGTCTCTATGGAAGTCTTCATATTGAGAGATCGTGTAACATTTGAGGTTCATTAGAACAACTTCATTTTTATCAGCTATATCAGCTTCTGAACTACACCAATGTTCAACAATCAAGGAGGTTAGAGCTCCAATCATATTGTTTTGGACCGTCCCATCTGCATTGTGGTTTATGTTACCTTGCTCATCTTTAAGAAATTGATCTTCCATTTGCTTAATCAAAGTAGGAGAAGATTTTGTTTCCCAACATCTCAGGAGTGTGCCTGTAAAGCACTGGATAATGGTCTTACAAGCATCTACCTCAGGTTTTCCTCTGAGACACATGAGTTTATACTTGGTGTACATCATATCTCTTAAAATCCTTTGATTTGTCCTACACTAAGGTTGTATATAGACCATTCTCTATGAGAATCAGCAAAGAATGTGTGAGTTTATGGAATTTTACCCTTGCCATGGATATCAGGCGCAGCATACCTAGTGTATTGACTTTCTAGTGGCTCATATATAAATAAAATTTTTGCCTTCTCTTCTTCTTTAAATAAAGTTGAGAATGTGATATGCTCATATTTTGGTGTTTCTACAACCTTAGATGATTCTTCTTTGTCTGTTTCCTCTTTTATTTCTAGGGGTGCAAACTCCTTGGGGAATAAGAATGGAAATCTGTCGATGGGTTTGACAGGGTCTTGTATTTGCATAGATCCTTTGTGCATAAATGTTGCTGGAATTAGTTTCTCTTTTTTGCCAATAGATAATCTGTCTACTTTATTTACCAATTCTATTAATTGACTTGATGTAGAATCAAAGTGCTCTATCAATTTGTCCTCTACGTTCTCTAATTTGTCTAGAGATTCTCTCATATAAGTCTTGACGATTGAACTATCAAATCGTACTTTATCTAGAGCATTATTTACAGTATTCAGGGAAACATGTACAATATCAAATTGATCTTTGACTACAAAAGCTTTGGCAACATTCATTCCAAGGCCTTTCAAAGCAGTATTCGTCCAGTTCAACTGCTCTGCTATTTTTTGAATCCTGCCTTCAGTGTCGATTGCATTATCATCCTTTAAGACTAAAGGAGTTGCTTTCACAGAACTTTGTCCTTCTCCAAGCACAATTCCCTTATAAGGTGGAAATGTGGTTGGACTTGCAACCTTAAGGCCATCTAGAGCTTGACAAAGATGTTGGGATGGAGACGATGTTGATGAGTCAGTCATTAAAACATTATAAATTTGTCTTCTTTCCAGCCAGTTATAGAAAGAAATCCAAGTATCAGTGGATTCCATGTCGTTTTTCCATTCTACAGACAATGCTATTTTCTGAGGAACAATATGACTGCTTCCAAATTCTTTAGCTTTGGGGTTTGTGAAAATATCCCAATTCAACATTGCTTTCATCCATTTTTCTGGGATTTTGGTTTTTGGACAACCATCCATAAGCATAAAGAACTTTTGCATCTCTGTTGTACTAGGGATTTTACAATCTTCCAGAACTCGACCAGATCTACAATTGGGAATCAATCTTTTTGATTTTTCAAGATAACTGAGACGATATCTTGGTTTTACTGGTCTTGTAAGCCTTGGATCTTCTTCTTCTAATGTAGGAACTGTATGTATCATGAGAACATGCTCAGATTCATGCAGGAATGGAATTTCAGAGCATTTAGGATTTGGATAGGGAGTAATAGAAGTAGAAGGGGGTGCTTCACCTATTCTGGGATTATAGTTCTCATGTAGGACCGTATTTGCAATTTGGCTTAAATTGATAATATTTTGACACTCAGGACATTTGACTTCTAAATAATTAAAATTCACAAGCTGGGCTAACTCAAAAAGAGAAATATTCTCACAAGAATTTACAGAGGAACTAGAGGAAGCAATATTAGCCAGTTCTGGAGAAACATAAAAACGAGACATTCTGTAGTCTTCATCAATCTTTTTTCTATCAATTTTGGATCTTCGGGGAAAGGAGAGAATGGCTTTGGATGATTCGTCATGAATATCTGCAGAGGTTATTTTCTTGACAGAAGGAGGCTTGGGATTCGAGACAACCCAGCGTTCGGGAAAAGTTAGATCTTCCCATTTGATTGATTGGTGTTCAATCTTTTGGTTTCTTGCATCTGTGAGTACGACAACACTAGCTTTTGAATCCTTGCTTGGGGCATGCAGAACTGCTGGATATAATGTATTAGTATGTCTAAAACACCCTCGAGTCTGGATTGTTATATTATGTTGTTTTCGGTTCATGTCAAATCCAGTGGTCTAGATTTGTAATTGTAGGATGTCTTTTATGGTTTCATCAAAGACATAAACATAGAAATTTGGATAGCAATCAAAATACTCTGGCTCGTTTGATAGAGGTGCGACTATCCCACCTATTAAGGAATCTGTGTATTTATTGTGGGTAAGGTCTCAGACAGTAGCTAATACAAATGTATTTAGACCTTGATGAGTAAGTGCATGTATCCCTATTCTTATACAACCTGGATGAAGATATTGAGTTTTTAGTCGTTTAGCGTCAGCCTGTAATGTTTTGGGATCAAGGATGGATATACTTTATACACAGTTAGAACTTTCTTGTATCTGACTTATGGACTCCTTTATACTAATACGGGTAGCAGCAACTAGATGAAATGCAGACAGATCTGCATAGACTTGTGAAACATTAATGATAGGTTACTGCCATCTAGCAGTGGGTTGACTTTCCTCATATGCAAGTTTGGCAAAATTAACAACCCGACCGGAGGTAGTGGCGAACATATTCGGCAAGGGATTTTCTTGAGTGGATTTTTCATATTCTTCAATATCTCGGAATGAAACAAATTTGTTAATAGTGTAATCCATTTTGAGATCAATAAAGAGTGCTATTTCATTTTCCGCTTCCGAGTACTGTGTGCTTTAATTTGTGCTACTGAGATAGTAATTCTTCCATAAAACTTCATCACTACATCAACTAGCTAAAGGGATGCCAAAAACAGTGGAAGGCTAAGAGTGTCGTTGTGAAGGTCTCAAAGTGCGTGAAAGGTCACTGATAGTTTTGAGTTCATAACAACTAGGAAAAAGAGGCTCAACAAAGCCAAGAGAGAAGAAACTCAACAAAACACACTACTGTAGCCAGCTTCGTTGAAGCCACGAGATTATTTATCCCATTGTTACCATGCTAGAATAGAGACCAACCGGTCATCACACTGCTTACTCTTGTCTTCTCATGATAACTTATAAAATTTCTCAACTTCTTGCATTATAACCATCCGACGTTGGAGACCAGTTTGTCAAAGTGTTTACTCATGTCTTCTCATCATAACTCATAAAAATTAAGATTGAGTTTTTGGGATGGTGCTCTTAATTGTGGTTCCTTAAAAAGCAATAAAACCATTTTACGGATTAATTTATTTATTCTCGCATTTCCTAAAGATTAATTTAAATTCTCGTGCTGACCGTGTTATGTTATGGGAATACGCTTTAATTGTAACCTCTTAAACATACATAGGGAATTAATGTTTTAAGAGATTGCATAAAATATTATTTATTTATAAATATATTTGAAAATGAATTATTTGATATTTGATATATCTATTTAAAATAATCATAAATTTTCCCGATTGTTTATATGTTTTTATATTTCCATAAAGATTAAATTGTTTGAATGGTTTGTTTAATCAAAACGTATTTATAAATAATTATTTGAAAATGAAATACTAAATATTTTATATATTTATTCTGATTTTAAATTTATATATTTTAAAATTGGCACTAAAATTAAATTAAATTATTATTATAATTTTATATTATCTAAAATATTTATTGATATATTGTTTGTGAAAGAGAGAATGATAAATTGGTTATTCTATGAAGAAGATATTGATTTTTCAATATTCGAAGCTGTATTTGCATCCATTAACCATGACTAATTCTCACAAGAGGATATGGATATTGCAAAGAAGCTCAAGTTATTATGGTCCAAGTTACATTAGACGATGAGAGGGGGTGGAGTCTCACATGCCGTGAACTTTGGATAAAAGAGGGAATCAAAATACTAAGTGATTTCAACATTTACACAAGCAGAGAGAAAATATAAACTGTTATTTTGGAGTTTACAGATGCAATAGGGGACAAAAAATATGATTTCAAAGCACTCTCTAATATAAGTGTTTCACATTCAAATAACTCTTTATAGAACCTAGGCATATGTATGACCAAGGTCCTTAGCCTAGTTGGCCTATTCTTGACCCTCATAAATGATGAGATGAATGAAGATCTCTCTAAGCTAGCCATAAATAAATAATTACTAAAATTCATGATATCTTTCAAACAAGACAGTAGCCCTAACCTAGATGGTTAGATGATATATTTCGTTGCATATTTTTTTAGATTCCTTGTGATGATCTATTACCAATAGTTGAGGAGACTTGTTTAATTGGTAACTCGTTAGGAGCATCAAATCGACTTTCATCACTTTGATTACAAAATTCAATTATGATAATACGCTTAATGGTTTCACGCCAATCTCCCTTCTTAATTGTCTATATAAAATCCTTCCGAAGGTGATATCCGTAAGGATCAAGTCAGTCTTGAAAAATGTCATTTTAGATGAAAATTTTGGATTCCTTAGAGGTGAAGTCATCCATGAAGAGATAGCTACATCATAGGATGTCTACAATCAATTAAGATAAATCACTATTCAATATTTGTTTTCTAACTTGACCTATCTAAAGCCTATTACCATGCTTCTTAGCTATATCTCCAACTAGTCCTGTTATAAATTGGGTTTTATTGCTAGGAGGTAAAATGGATAAATGCATGTTCCACATCATCCAAATTTGTGGTTCTCATAAATGGGTCATTTTTATATTTTTCTGTCTTCAAGGAGGTCACAACAAGGGTGCCCACTTTCCGCTTATCCTTTTCTCTTACTAGTAGAAGCGCTTAGTCATGCTCTTATTGAAGCGAGACAATAAAATAAGCTCAAAGGGTTAAAATTGTGCTTGAGAAACTAACACATTTGTTCTTTTTAGATAACATATTTTTAGTTTATCTTTCTCAAAATTTGAATTTCAATAATTCAAGGAATTCCTATATCCATTTTGTGCTACAACAAGGATGATGGTTAAATGTGCTTAAAACATCCCTTTATTTCCCTTCCATTGATGAGGTCATATAAAACTACATGGTGAATAGTGTCTCTATGAATCCTTTTGATTTAGAAATAGGACATGAAATAAATAGGCTATGTTCTCAAATTGAATAATTATGGGGTTGTAAAATGGAAGTGGCTTCTTTTGAAAATTGAAGAAATAATCCAGTTTTGGGGTAATATATGGATAACTTGGAATATTTATTTTGATAAAAAATATTATTGAGGCTATTTTAGTTTATTGGTAGCCAATTCAAAATATTCCTTTGGAATACTAAATAAAATTAAAAAAAGATTCTTCAATTATCTCTAGAAATCAAAAGGGGAGTATCTAGGATCTCGTATCATTAATTAGAAAATCATTTCACAACCAAAGCAACAAGGTGGTTGGGGCCTCAAAAACATCTTTATATTTGGAAATTCTTTTACTACAAAATCATTATGGAACTTCCTAACCAAACAAAGCTTATAGAGAGTGTTCCATGATTGGGTCCCCACTCTGGGATGCCAAATATAATTATCAAAATCATGATACATCTTTACTTAGGTGAATCTATCCAGATTTTTAGGTTTTCATTCAATAGATTTGTCATCTTGAAAGGTTCAAGGAAGAAAAATCTCTATAGAGAATAAAATTCTTATTTATTTCATGGTAAAGGTTATATTCATTGTTGGTATTTGACTATCCTAAGAAGATACACTTCTAACTCCTTTCATTGATATTGTTTCTTTGCTCCCAAGGAATCAATGCACAGAAATTTGATATGACTCACCAAAGAAATGCACCTATACCACATATAAGGAATTTTATTTCCAATATCATGATAAGGACACCTATTCTTCATATGTATTGCACATAATGTTGCATCAACCCAAAACATCAACTTCATATTCTTAAAAAATAACATCAAAAATACCATGTCTAAGAATATCCTTTTGATTGTCTTTTCTACACCATTCTACGAAGGATTATATGTAAAGAAGGTTTGAAGCTTTATTCCATGATGGAAAAGATTGTTTTCACAATCATTTCATGTGTATTTCCTTCCATTGAAAAGTGCCAATATTGACTTCAACTTCATTTTCAGTCCATAGATGAAAAAATTTTGATGTTTGAAATGCTTGAGATTTCTACTTCAGTAAATAAACCAAAAATATCCTAGTAATATCATAAATAAAAGTAACCAATGATATATCTATTTTCAAAGGTAGATGTAACAAATATGGGGGCACACACAAATAAGAGTGTATCAACCTTATTATCCCTGCCACGAATGGGTATTACCCATTTGGTTCCAACATTGATCACCTAATAATATAATCAAATGGTTAAATAATTTCTAATTTCACAAATTAAAACTTTAAAAATTAATTTTGTATTTTTTGAAAAAAAATTATTAATATTTATCTTTAATATTATTGTTTCTTAATTTGAACATCTTATTAGACCATGCTTTGTAGTCCTTCCATAGGCCAACTGTAAAAGTTGGCCATGTTCCTTTATGACATGTGACCACATACAGAGGAAACTTCCTCCTGTGATTTGACATCATCAATTGCATGGTTGACTTGAAATGTCATTTCTCTCTCTGAAATCCCAATGATCCTAATGACGCTATTATTAGTAGTTTCACGTGATCGCCATGTTGTGCATCTCTTTGCGTAGGAGTATGAGATGAAAACTACAAATTGGGAAAAATATAGTCATAAATAAACTTTCTAGCTTTATATATAATCCTTTTGGGCTTTTCCGTCTTTTCTCATAGAGAGATTAACCTTGTGAACAAACAACCTAGAAAATGCCTTCTTTGAATAATATTCATTGACTTTCAAGTTCTTATTTGCAAATTGCACAAGTCATAATGATGCTTAAACGTCCATTAATTATGAGTGTCAATTAATAATATGAAGGGTAGGAAAAAATTCAAAGTATTACTTAAAATTTATAGATTTGTTTTTTAATTTTTAATTTTGTTACCTCGAACTATTAAAGTTTTAAACGTAACTTTTTTTAATTTACATTATACTTCATCATTACAAATTTAACTATCCTTTAATTATCATTCACGTCCAATATTCATCTTTCATATTTTAACTATTATCTTCCCCACATAAAAATGACACCACTCTCTGAATATAGTTTTAAATTTTACGGGGATCAATGTTTATCTATTTAATTTATTATCTTCTCGGCTTACAAAAAAAATTCTTAACTGAATATGGTTTTTGCAACTTGTAAAGTTTTCCTTCGAAAAAATAAGTGATAGGTAAGACATTAGATATGAAAACAATATTTTTATGAGAATCTGCGAGTCAAAATAAAACTCATTAAGATCATAAGTGTCAGGACCTGCGGTTCGTGCGACGGGCAGGGCGACTCCACCATGCGAAGTGTGTGCAAAACATGAAACGAAATGAACCTTGGGCGAGTTTATAAGGTGTTGGGTGAGTTGAGGGGGCGTTCCCATGAGTTGGGCGGGCCGACCATCCTCTAGGAAAGACAACACATTATGAACGAGTTGGCCACGCATTTGGTGTGGCTGGGCTGGGTGACACAACCCGCCACCTGCTCGTATATATTGGAGGGCGTTTGGAGGCAAACAACCATCGATCAATCATTCGATCAACAAGTTCGAACATGGAGTTCTGAAGTGCATGGATGAGCCCACACGACGGGCAGAACTCGGGTGAAAAGTCGTTCAGAAAATTCGTTTGGACGATCGCTCCGGAAAGTCGTTGGGAAAGTCGTTCAGGAAAGTCGTTCGGACAGTCGTTGAGGAAAGTCATTCGAGAAACTCGTTCGGACAATCATTCAGAAAACTCGTTCAGACAGTCGTTTGGAAAAGTCGTTCAGTAAAGTCGTTCAGGAAAGTCGTTCAGGCAGGTCGTTCGAACAGTCGTTCAAGCAGGTCTTTCAGGCAGGTTGTTTGGGTAGTCATTCGGGCAAGTCGTTCAGGCAGGTCGTTCGGACAGTCGTTCGGGCAGATCGTTTAGGCAGGTCGTTCGGACATTCATTCACGCAGGTCGTTCGGGTAGGTCGTTTAGGCAGGTCATTCAGGAGGTCGTTCAAGCAGGTCGTTCGGGACGTCGTTCGGGCGACCTGGGCGAGGTTGAGTGGCGACCCGGGTGAGGTCGTTCAGGTGACCCGGGCGAGGTCATGTGGTGACCCGGGTGAGGTCATTCGGGCAAACAAGGTGAAGTCGTGTGGCGACCCGGGTGAAGTCGTGCGGCGACTTGGGCGAAGTTGAACGGGTGCACAGGTGGACGTGCGGACGGGCGGTCGGGTGAGGGCGCACCGTGCACGACGAAACGATGAAGTGTTGAGATTGTGAACAGAGGTGTGTCTCGGGTAGAGGCGCCCGTGTGCGGCGACTTGGAGGCGCGATCGAGTTGGGAAAACAACACGATCGTGCGACGAGGTGAACGAAGGGTTGGTGAGTCATGTGGCGACCGTGCGGAGGTGCCGATGAGCTAGGCAACCGAGTTTGCCGAAGTTGTGAAAAATTGGCTAAGTGTAAATTTGAGGTTTCCCAAGATTTAACTTGTGCATTGTAAAAATGAAAGATTGTATAATATATTGTTGGGCAAACTCATATTGCAGGGAGTTGCCCCTGCCTTTATACTGTTGCATTTCTCTTATATAATGTTCTGGATAATGAATGTGTATGGGTGTTCATTGGTATAAAGGATAACATAATAATACTTGGTTGAGAATCACAAACTAAGTAGGAGAAAGTGAATTAGGCGTAGTCCATGTGCACGAGTATTGTTAAAAAGAAAGTGTTCGGTGGTACCCAACCTCGCCGGCACAGTTGAAAGACCACCGTAGGCTTGGGGGTGTGACAATAAGTGTTCCAACAATACTTAGGGTTCACGTCGATGGAACCATTTTTTTAGTTTTTATTTATATTTATTTATAACACGTTTTGCTATTTTCATCTAGTCTTTCTGTATTTATTATTATGCTTAGGATGAGCAAGTATTACTCATTGGGTTCTAAGGGTGGTCACCTAATATATTTGTCAAACAGTTAAATAATTTCCAATTTCACAAAGTGGAATTTTACAAATTAATTTTATATGTTTTGCAATATTCTTTATTAGTATTTATCTCTAGTACTACTGGCCTTCAATTTCAACATGTTATTGGGCCATGATAATTATGTTTCATCCAAACTTAGTGTCAACAAGATTGATAAGATTGCATTCTGTTTAATGTGATCTCACATCTTTCCAGATATGAGTTGTTGTATTTGTTAGCTTGTGTAATTCAATCTTATACTATTAATAATTCCCATTACCAACCTCCACGACACCAAAAAACTTGAAAACAACTAATTATAATGCAAAACAATTAATATACTAACTAATTAAACTAAACTAAATTATGACCATTAAATCTTATTTACATAGATTAATAAAATATTAGTTAATTAAACTAAATGACCAGTGATAGCTAATATGTATCCTTATTTTGTCTATGTTCTCTTGAAATGGATCTATAAAAAATAACCATTCTATTACAATCTTATTTGTTTTCTAAACGAATTTTTTCATATAAATTTTGTATATTGAAATTATACATTTTTGGTAATAAAGTTAATTTAAATTACGTTGTGACAATAAAATTAACCAAAACTTGGTGTGTTTTACGGATGGAAAAATAAAACGTGTCTGGTTACATTTTGAGGCTTCATAATTATGCCAATAGGCGTTTTTCATTGCGGGCTTCGTGTTCACCCAAGGCAATGAGAGGCCTTAGTTTTCGTCGTCTTCGGTCCAATTATAATTCACCACTACTACATGGATTCTGTGGACTGTCAACAGGGACGTTGTTCACCAAACGAATAAGAGACGGCCATTTTTTTCTTCATCGCAAATTGAAATTTGACACGTGGGAAGTGAAGTGTTGTTGAGGACTATCGTTTCAACAGTGACGTCCCTCCCTCGTACCTTGCTCCCGCTGCGACCGGTTTTTAGTTGATTTTTGGTTTTCAGGTGTTTTCTATTTAATTTTGGCTTTCCTCTCTCCAACATACAATACCATGTCACATCCAACGCCATGTTGAATCCGTCTACAGGCCAAGATGATTTATCTAACTTGTCTAGTCGTCTTGTACATTGGAAAGAAATGCAGATCCTTTTTCCTCTACTCATTTACATTGGAAAGAAATGCAGATCCTTCTTCGCCCTGTTCATGGGCGAGAATTTTCTTCGATGAAGATGTTTTCTTCCATGAAGATGGATTCCCGAAAAAATATGAAATCCCAAAATATATGAAATCTCTGGCTATGTTTTAATGGCTGCTTCAAAAAGCTTCACGCAGGATCCTCGACAGCGAAGTTTGTTCCGTTTTTTTCACTGAAGCGAATTCTATGAACGCGTTCTGCCAAGGTAGACCTATTTTCAATATTCTTGTGCTTGGAGAATTCAACGAAGTTGGTCTGCTGAAATTGTGTAGGGCAACTATATTCTTATAAAATGTATGGATACATGTCATAAAGACGAGAGAGGTGACAAAAGAGGGAATCCAACGCCTTCCATTTCTAGAGTTCTCGCATGAGCGCCTAAATCCCAATAACATCTGGATTGGAGTTTACAAATCAAGCCCTAAATGCTTCTCATAAAATCTTCCATATTACTTGCAGATGCCAAACCTCTCGAAATTAGAAGTTATCAACGGTAGAAGATTATCAATGGGAAATTAGGAAATTACTGACTATTCTATTATTTTCTTGGAATTGGAGAGGGTTGTTTCCTCCTCCATTCAGGATTCCTTTGAAATTATACTATTTATTAAAACCTTGCAAAAATAACATTGGATGGTCATTGGATGGTCATGAGTTACGGACGACTTGCCTTGTATGTGCCTCCTTGAATAACTGATGAAGTGACTTCCTGATATATACGAAGGACAACTATGGCAAGAGTTGGAGTGGCCATAAGAATTATTGCTAGAGTCCAAGGTATGTAACAAATAGACACTAAACAGATTCTACTAATGAATCATATTTAGGAAAAAAATCAGCATAGTTTTTCTTTATATTTTTACAAATGCTTTTGAAAGGTCATAGTGCCACTGATTGACACTTTGTCAATTATCGTGCAGGTTGACATCTACCTATTTTGTTTCTCGGTTTTAGATAAATTCATTGTAATAGCCTCAAAATAACAACACATAATTAATGATATTAATGAACCGATTTATAATCAACAAGCAATTTATCAACTAGTTAACATTAAATTACAAAAATATGAGTGAAGAGAGACAACTTACCTGTGGAATGCTAGTTGAATTATGCTACTTGCAACAAAGTCTTGGGGACGATTCTCCACCCAACCGTAGGCTCAGCTGCACAAAATCCTTCTACAACTGGCCACCCCCGAACCCTCAATCAATGTACTACTGTTAGGAATCCTTTGTCTCACAACACTATTATCCCAAGAGAATGGATGGTGGAATCATGGAATGATGGAATGCCTCTCATCTTCCTCACCATCTATTAAATAGAGCAAACATTGGAAGGGAAACCACATGCACACATTCCATGTGTCAACATGCAACTTTATTGCTTTCTTGTTTTATTATTTTGTTTTTGATAAATTTACTAATTTTTACTATTTTTCAATTTAATCTTATTTATATTTATTCAGAGCATGTAATTAATTTATTATTATTTATTATTTATTACTTTTTATTTTATTGTTTATTATTTATTTATACTATATTATATTATTTTTATTATATTATTATTGTTACTTTATTTATTATTTAGTATTAAAAGACATTACATTTATTTTGTTATTTATTACTTCATATAACAGTCTCAACAACCTTTGCTGAACTAGTATAACCAACAAGCATCGAAAGTTTCAAAACACCTAGGAAATCTCAAGGAATCTCTGTCCTTTTTCTCACTTTCGGCGTCAGGCATAAGCCTCCTCGGTATGTATCCGAGTTAAGCCTGGCTTCGAGGCTCGTGCCTGACTTAGACCTCATTTTCACCTAAGGCCCCAAGGAAGACATCTAGTACAATGCTCAATGTCTTCGGGCATCTCGCAAGGTTGGCCCACTCCCTCGACAACTCACTAAGGTGCACAACCCCAGGTGTCGAAGTCCTTACGCCCCTACCACAATTCAGCATCCCAATATAATACTAGGCACCTAGCCTTCAATATCAGGCACTTGACCTCCTCAAGGTGGTCCCATAGCGCTCAAGAGCTATCCATCAAGAGCTATACAAGATAAAGGAACCACTGGCATAATTGAGTTTGTCCCCAGCCCATATGGTGTTACTTATTCTCCCTCGTGTGTATGGGCTCGCACGAGATCATCAAATAAACTCACCCTCTCACTGCATTTGTGGAGTCCTGTGAATCATCACACCTCAACATGCAACCAATGCATTAGCTATACCATCATAGTATCATAGAAAATAATCCACATGCCAAGTCTTGCATGTCATCATGAGAACCTTCATCATAGGTAATCGCAATATTATGAATAATAATGAACTGCATGCTCATACATGTCATAAATTTGCATGCAACTATGACATGCTTCACCTCATGAAATACCATCATGAGTTATAACATCAACATGTTTGCATCAAGACATATCATGACATCACATAATAAATGAACCACATGTCAATATACCTCATATCATAACATCATAATTCCTGTGCCACATTATGCATATCATATCCATGATGAGCATAGAACATCATTATCATAACAAAATAAATAAATATGCACCACATATGCATCATTAACCTATATTTACTACATAGCATCACATTATGAAACATCATTAATATGAGAATCATCTCAATACATATCAGATATAGATCAATAGTACGTTATAAGCATCCTTATCATGATTCATTCAAAAAAAATAATTTCATTGGCTTGTATAAAAAATGAATACCAACTATAAAGTAAGATTATTCAACATCCATCTAAGATCTAGGTTATCTCATGAATGTTATTAATAGTCATTATATAATTCATTGTTATACCATATTTTTTGCAAAATGAGTACCCAACAGATCTAAGGTTTTGATCTTGATTTGAGTCATTCATAATCACTATTATGTCATGTTTTTATTAAGATACATCGTTAAAATTCAAATGATCCTGATCATCTTGAGCCTTAATCTCTAGTCATTTGTTCTTCCTTCCCCAAGGAAATTTAGTGAAATTCACCATTAAGGTATTAATGGTCGTACAATCATTCCTTAAATTTCTAATATCAAATTTAGAATCCTTTGGTTTAACATCAATTTTCACCCTTATATTACTCATTCCAAGTATGTTGTACACTATGTCATCATGGTTTAATTTTCTATCATGCTTAATTCACTTGCAGATATGGTTAATCAATCCTTAGTGATTTATTCATCGTTGGGTAATTATCCTTGTTAGTCCTTAAAATATTTCCTTATTTCATCAAATTTCCATCTTAATACTACTTAATCTCATTACTGCATCTGGTTTATTTCCTCATCGTTATATTGACAACATAACCTGTAAACAATTTCCCTTGTCTTTCCTTAGCTAGTTGTGAGTGTTTTTAGTTCACCATTCCGTATCTTGAACCTTAAAATTAAAGGGAAAATTCATATGACCTTCACTATTCATTGTTATTCATCATTCATTCTATCTAATCCATTTATCAAAATCGTTGAGGAAGCTTGTTAGCCCTTCACTTTCTCATACTAGAGAATAAAACAATTCTTCCTATAGTAGTTTCAAATTGTTAAAATTCCATATCTACTAACTTCATAGTTCGAACTTCCTCACTTTTCTTAATTTAGTGTACTTATTATCATATTAACTTTGAATTCTTACCCCTAGTGAAGGTGGTTTCTTTCTCTTCTCTCTTATTTACACAAAATTGTTTGAAAATTGGGAATATTGATACTACTTCCTATCTCTAACATCACCATACCTTGACTTTTATCAATATTAGGATCAACTAACTTCATCCATTGATTTGGAATATTTTCTTCTTAGTAGGCATCATTCTTATTTAGACTTCATAGTGATCTTTATCATTTTCTTATATGAAATACTTACGTAACTCCATGACTATTTTCCACCATGTGACGCCTCATGATTATTCTCTCCCATTCTACTCTAGGGTAGGCTAGTTCCTCTTGTTGATCATTTACATTCAATCATGAAACTTCATCCACTAATTTTTAAGTGTTTATCCATTACTCATTTCTATTCATCTCCTCATTTTATGTCAGTCACAGTTTAGACAATTACTATTCCAATTCTAAATATTAGTGTTTCTTAAGTTATTACAATAATTTAAAGCCCTATTTCTCCTTAGTTCTTCCCATACCTCAGTAGTATAACATAACACATTGCATTCTTACTTGATTATGATCACTGACATTTTATGAAAATCATATCAAAGGATGTCATCACTTCAATTAGAGTAATTATCTTTAAAAACACAACTTGTTCACACCCCATTTTTTTTTTTTTTTGACATAACATTAAGGCATATTCCTTAAACTAGTTACAATAAAAAATACCATAAGTACAAATGGAATGAAAATTAGATTGTTGGTTTTGAGTTATTGTCTTACTACTCTTCCTAACTCTCTAAAAATAATACATCATTGAAACAAATTCAATTAAATAGTATTTTTAATACATCTATTCTCATCTAAAATCTATTGTTCTTATGTTATATAATTTGTTAAATTTGTAACACAAAATCATAATTAATACTAATTTATCCCTTTTTCACTTCTCAAAATCTCTTATTTTAATAAATAAAACAAAAATTCTAAAATAAAATTAATATATAACCTCAAATAATACTCTATACACTTTTACTTTACCACTTAACGTATTAGTTAACCTACTTTACACCATTGTGCTCCTATCATATGTAACAACAATCCAACCCAAATAAATGGTGAATAATATGATCAACATTCAAGGAATGTTATCTCTGTGTTTTTAGATCAGATTGAAACCATAAAATAATGAATACAGGCAAGTGGACAGAGTCAACAATTTTGCCACACAAACAATGATCATCTAAAGGTAATACGATATCAAAGTTTATACCATTGTGAATTGGAACAGATTTCACTATTTTAGAGCACTTCAAATGGTGACGATATTACAAATGTCAACATCAATTATCCAAATACTTCAAGCACTATGTAAACTATGTTGTAAAATGAACTGGTGGTGACTAGTTACACCAACATTAAAGATTCGTTCCTCCACAAAAACATGCTAGTATACCATATCAATAGTGCTAATTTTTTTTAGGGAAAAAGCCATCCAATGTGGATCGAATCGTTTCAGTTGGCGTATTGTTCAATCACAAGAAATGAATGTTTAAGATGTGAAATTCAGTTGTTTACAATGTTTACAAATGACCATCATCTCAAATATGTAAGTCTGAATGGGCGAAAAAGAAATCGATCTGTAAAAATTGCAAAGGTGATAGGGTTTCATAGAAGAAATTCATCTAAAACATGGAATTATGAATAGGAAAAATGAAATTGATGTGTAAAGATTACTAAGTCGCTAGGGTTTTTGGAAGAGTTTTTTTTCCATAGAGATGAAACTCATATAAAATATGGAATTCTGAACTAGAAGTTAGTAATTTCAGAAGTACCTCTAACTCGTAATTCGCACGCAGAAAATTAAAATACAACTCATAATTCGCATGCAAAAAATTAAAATAGACAGTCATTGCCCAGTCCTAGTTTCAAATTTCACCAGGATGAGGCATGCGACAATTTGTAGGATGAATGTTAACTCCTGGCAGCCGGAAATTCAAGGATTAGCTACCTAGTCACGCTTCTTTACTGTGGAGGCAAATGCTTGAACTGAAGAAAAATTGAAGGCCAAGGCAGAGGAATAGAAAGTTATAAATTTGGAAAAATCTGTGCAAATGACTGAAGGACAATCTGGTCTAAGAGATAAAAAGATAGATAGCCCAAACAAATATTTTGATCAACAATTAAACGATCTCCAGCTATGACAATTGCTATGAAATAAACCTATGGCTTCTGCTTGCAGTAAATTATTCGTCTTTAATGAAATTTGGTCACATAATAGCTATAGGAAATCTCATTAATCTCAGTACAAGCTAAAGATGAGCTTCGAAAATACTTTTCGCCTCGTAAAACTAAAGACAAGCTTCCATTTCTGTAATTGCAAGTTTCTAAGAATGTTTCTTTCTTTAACTCATTAGGACACTAAAAAGGGTAGTGATATGAGAAAATATAGAAGAAAACTAATGTTTTACTCATAAATTACAGAGCCTGTCACTGCTGGATTGGCTCATGGCAACTGGAGGGGGTATAACAGATAAAAACCTGTGATAAAGTTTGGTGCTTCCTTCAAATCTGGAATTAATTTCTTGAAATCAGAAAAGCTAAATTGCATATTAATTCTGATTCGAACAACATGTTGAATTCCAAATTGAAAACTATGAAAGCATTTAGAAGATGAATTTTTTCACACATAAACATTAGTGCACAGTCAAAATTCCATACATGGATGAAAATTTTAAATCTATAAATGTTTGCATGACATCCCAAGGAATAGGTAACTCTTCAACAAGTCAATGTAGAAATAAATACAAACCCTTATTTATCTAATAGTACTAGCTCGTGGATAAGACTAGAATATAGTCATTTCTGATTGTCAGTTAGGAATCTTGTCTAAATGAGAAGTTGAAGGGTGATTCTTCAATGTTATATAAACACCGTGACCAATGCAAATATTTTTCACATATATCTAGAGAAGACTTTATTAGTAACGAGATATTAAAAAAAACCTTATGACTACATATATCATATACTAAAAACATATTAAGTATAGATAATTGTCTCGTAGTAACCTATAGTGGTTTCTACTCTTCCCACTTATTGCATCATATCACATATATTTAATAAATTCAACAAATATAGACTATTACGAAATTGTCTGGTAATAACCTGAGGGAGTTGTTTCTCTTTCCATCACATAGCCCCTAGTAGTCTAGCGAACTACTAGCCACAAAGAGAAATCCTAATGCTTGTTATAAGATACAGAGAGGTATGGGGCGACTGTTTTTCATCCCTTGGCCACTATCGCTTAGGAATATAGGGATGACAATGACAGAAAAAGTTAGCATGCTAAAAATATAGGGATGTGCAAAGGAATTTCTCTTAGAATTTCTTCACGACAAACATTGAATAGAAAATAGTTGGAGGACACTATATCTCACAATATTAACTAATCGAAATCTCTTGAAAGTGTCCAAACAATTTGGAATCAAATTATCAAACCAAGATCATGAGTTTGGAGAATTATTAATAAGAGAAAACAGGAGGTTGCAAATTTTTAAACAAGTATTGGAGAACTGCTTCAAAGCATTTTGGCTATTTCAAAAATGCAAATTCATGAGGGCTTCTATAAAATTCATCAAAAGCTAGTAAAGAAAAGTATGAATTACAAGTATATTAACTGTGCAAAGTCATTGAAATCCAAGGCCATTGAAGATATACCATTAAATACTTAAAACTATCAAGATAAAACTTTTTGTTCAACTTCGTTAAAAAAATTGAAAGCCAAGAACCTTCTCCCTTCCCTCCCACGTGTTCTCACAAAATCTTTTACCAATTTGTCTCAGTTATTCTTCTCAAACACTCTCTATGTTTCCTCTTTAGCATTCTACCCCTTCCAATTCCCATAGTGGCTTCACCATGTCATCTCAAAAACTCCTCAATGACTCTCATCGGAAAATAAGTTTGGGACCTCAAAGCCGAGATCAAGAAGAAATAGCAGCCATGGCAGAGGTGGCCCAAAATTTGGAGAAATGGAACAGAATCAACAAATCATAGAGATGATGGAAAATCTTTATGAGATTGATCATTCAATTGTAGGCCATAGTTGTGCAGTTTATCACAGGCATTTTAATGTCAATAAATCTGAACTAGTGAGCATTTGGAAATTCCTCACTAACAGCACACTGACAGAGAATTCATAAGATGCTTATGTTGCTTTGCATACAAGTTTATTTCAAGTATCACCATCTCCCAATTATAGATAAGTTGTGGCAAGTTCAATGCATTGGTTGGTCCATACATAAATTCATGGCTAAACCATTTTTTCCTAATTCCTAAGACATGTCAAGATAAGCTCATGGTGTATCATCCACTTGTCTAAACTCTAGACTTATCCATCATCACAAAGATGATCTTCCTCAGATCCTAAGGACAACTCCAGACATAATATTGGAAAATCGCAGTAACTTAATTTAATTTATTATTTTAAGAAATAAGATCCAATTACTTTATTAACCATTGGCAAGTGGTCCTTAAGTTCCATCCCTATGCTAAAATATACTGGGAAGAGTAGAACCACATCTAGAACTTAGATTTAATGTTAGAACTATACCAATAAAACTTAAAAAGGTAATTAACTTAAAATATCAAATAAGAGAAACGGAAACCGAAGGAGCATTAGGTCCGAGACCAATGGTAGGGAAAATTCCATCGGATCTTCTAAAGTAAGCGATTATTCTGCAAGGACTACTTTGTCAAAAAAATAAAAACTCAAAGGAAAAGGTATTCGAGTACATACACCATCGATTTCATGCGGAGATGAATGCTAAGTTTGACAAAAGCCTCGTACATCTACCCCAAATCTGCTGCATTTCCATGAGAATACAAAAGGGTCATCATAGCTATAGGATTTCACCCGTACATGGCCACTATCTATCACCTTTTTCTCGTAGGAAGCTTCAGTACATCAACATTTTCCCTATGAGGAACATTCATCATCTCTATTTATCTTTTAAGATGAAGGATTTAGAGGAAAAAAATGCAAATTTTGCAGCCACAGAAGACGTGACCCGCCCCCATCCTGTCCAAATTTTCACGTCAGAATCCTGAATCCACCATGCTCACACTGCTTTGAAATTCACCGACTAAAAAAAAAAATCTTTGAAATTGCAGAGAAAAATGATCGAATTAGCAAACTATATACCATTACAAACTGTTAAATTCCTAATATATTGTAGATAGTTGCTGAGTTTTAACCTACAACTTTCATGAATAGAGAAGACAAAACTTTGCAAACTTCGGCCACTAAAATAAACTGCAAATTTCCGCTGAAAAATTTACAATTACAATAACCCAAGAAACTCGAATGAAGGTACTGGGTGCTTGATTTTACATTGGCTAAGTGTCACGGGATCTGTGATGTGAGATCACCCAGATGCGACATCTGACAAACTTAAAATTGTTGTGTGTTGTAAACATTACACTACCTATGATATTGACTCTGGGCATGGCTTCAGTCAGTTTGACTTTGATGTTGTGGTTACTCAACAAGACATAATGGATACTTTCCAACCACCATTTTAGACGTGCATTAAGGATGGAGGTGTGAGCAGTGCACTGTGCTCTTTCAATAAAGTCATTGGAATTCTCGCATGCTCAAAACCTGCACTTTTGGCAAAATTGAGGATAGACCCAGAGTGAAATAGGGACAATGAGAAAAGTTGTTGCTGCAACTTGCAAAGCCACATTATATGAGTGATAACTCACAACTAGAGTCAAACGCTTCAAGTCATAGCCACACATGGAAGTTTTCTACATTATTATTTATTATTTATTTACTATTTCTAATTTTTTATTTATTGTTTCTTATTTATTAATATTATATTATATAATTTATTATTTATTATTTATTATTAAGGGACATTACATTCATCTCATATGCATTCAAAGTCATTACAAACACCACCTAATGCTTACAAGTCAGTTTTGGATTTTTTTCTCTTTCTTTCATTCTAGTGATGAGCTTGGGTACTCCAATCCCCCCAATGTGTATATTGACACAAAAAATTTAGTAGCACAACTGGTAATGGGCACATATGGGCAAGGTAGTCGTTTTCATTGATGGGTCATTATAGGCAATGTGTGCCCTTTTCCTTTGGTTTACACAGGAGAGATCAATCCACTTTTCTGGCACCTTTTACTGGTATTATGTCATTCAAACCATAAAATTGACTTTACACCCTTTTTGGGTAAATTGTTGGATGGAAAAAGGCGCACATTCAGTTTCAGGGACAAATGCTTTGGATATTTGCTTTGTAGATGGAAATGTTTACCTGTGCCTTAATGATAAATCTAGCAATCATAGAGCAATTGATGGAGCATAAGAAACTTGTTTCAAGATAATATTACTATTTAAATACTCAATTCAATCCTTCTTGCAATCAAAGTAGGTATTCACCCTCAAATTGAGGGAAAATACTCATTTTTCTGAAAATTTATTTAAGAAAAACTTCACAATTAGTTAAACGAATAGATCATCCTCCTCGTTGTTGTCACTATAAATGACATATCACTATCACCTAAGACTCTCATTCCTCATTAATAGAATCCATTGATCTATCATAACTACACTCTATTTTAACATTAATATTAAATGACTCCAATCTGGCACATTCTTTATTTCCATGTAAGATAATGGAATCCATGTGGCCTTTAGAATGAATCATGTTCATTCGATGATTTATTGGTCGGTGGTGTAAAATCATTTGAACAGAAAAATGTCATTCAATTGAGAATGAAATGTGAACAGGAGAAATTTAATTTGTGGATAAATTTTTCCTTTTACCGGTTAAAGTTTTCTCCTTTTTTCTATAAAAAATTCTTAAGAGTCTCTCATGGAAATTTACTTCCAGAAATTTTAGTCTATTGAATTCAAAATCTTGAAATATTTTCAAAGGCTTAAAATTTCCAAAAATGAATAGAAAATTTCACCAAAAATGAATTTGTCCCATGATTTAAACTCTTCCATTTGAGATTTTCATACTAGTTTAAATTGAATTTCTATTTGTTATGCTCTTGACTTATGAGAAATTCCAGAATACCAAATATGCGAAGAAATACAACCTAGAACACATAATAAAATCAGAAAAACAACAAGTATCTTATTATTCATAGATGAATGCAATGTTCACTTGCCTCTTCGAGGGGGAAACCTCCAGTAGAGCAGAGCTCGATTACAAAATAAGACACAATGATACTTCTCTTATAACTACAACTATTTATAGCTAAATGACCTTCAACAACCTAACGACTAGTGGCCCTTTGCATAACATGGGTTAACCACTTTATTTATTAATTATGGCCCATTTGCAACTAATTGTAGTCCCTTTCTTAAATGTGGGTCAACCACTTACAATTATTAATACGGTCTTATTGACTCTTTAACTAACTATGACTATGACTCAACCCTACTGGGTTTATTACATCAATAAAGGGGTTAGGGTTGGACCCTAACATGCCCTCCCCCATCAAAAGCGGCCTTGTCCTCAAGGCTGAAGTTTCAGAAACTGTTGAAGAATAGTGGCTAGTTCCCAGGTCACATCTTCTTGAGAGGTGCTTTTCCACTTGACGAGTACTTCCTTGATCGTATGATCACGCAGATGTCTTTCACAAGTGTTGAGGACTTGTTTTGGTTGTAGCTAGAGTGAACCTTCCTCATCCAATTTGGGTAGACTAGTTTGAATTTTGTAATTGTTCCCCACCACTTTCTTGAGGCATGATACATGGAAGACTAGATGGATTTTTGAAGTTGGTGGCAAGGCGAGCTTGTAGGATACTGCTCCAATGCGCTAAAATACTTGATAAGGTCTATACAATTTTGGAGTTACTTTCTAGCTAACCTTTTTTTGAGCAATGTTTCTTATGTTGTTGCAGCCATAGGAATACTTGATCCCCTTCTTGAAATGTGCACTTTGAACAGTGTCGGTTTTCCTGTTAGTTCATTTGATTATGGTCTTGATGGAGATTATCTTTAAGATGAGCTAGCATGGTGGCATGGTTCTGTAGGAGTTTATCAACTTCTTGCAGCTTAGAGCACCCAAGGATATAAGAAATAGGTGAAGGTGGGATTTGGCCATACACTACCATTTGATTGTGTTATATTCTTTCCACGACTAGCCCACATAGTTTATGGGGGGGTTAGAGGGGGGTCGGAGCCCCCCCTTCGTTGCACCGACTATGGACTGGGGGGTCACGGGGGGGGTGACAGCCCCCACTATACGTGGTGTTTGAGGGGGCAGTTAACCCCCCTCTACGGGGTCCAGGGTAGTACCCCGGGGAAATATTTTTGGACCCTATATTAGGTTTGGCAGACCTACCTATGGTTTTCTGCATGGTTTTCACAAATGGTTTTGGATGCGATGGTTTTCGATTCATAGTTTTGGACGCGATGGTTTTCGGTCCATGGTATTGGATGATTTAGCATGTATAAATATGTATTGTAACATTGAAAGGAACATAATAATGAAAAATCAAGATGGTAGTCCTGAATTTCGGATCCAGGGGAAAATATCTGTGTATATAAGCTTTATGTGTTATGCTCTCTCTTTTTTTATTTTCTGTGTTTTAGAATTTGTATGCAGGTATTTTCTGTATGAAATTAAAACCTACATTTGGTATCAGAGCTTTTTTGGCTTCAAGGGGATACCTTTGTTGCTAAGGGGTTTCGCTCAGGCCTGTGGTAGACCCTGTTTAGTGGGATAACCGCAGGATCGATTCTGGTGGTGAAAGAAGATGACGAGCAATGGAAAGACAGAGATCGAGAAGTTTAATGGTCAGAGTTTTGAGTTATGGAAACTCAATATGGGGGATTTGTTGGTGGATAAAGCTCAGTGGATTGTGGTAGATCTAGGTTCTAAACCAACGGGAGTGTCTGACGAATAATGGAAGAAGTTGGATTGGAAGGCAAAAAGCATAATACGATTGTGTGTCTCAGATTCAGTATTGTTTAATGTATCAGGGGAAGCTACGATGAAGGCTTCGTGGGACAAGTTAGAGACTTTGTACCAATCTAAGTCTCTGGTGAATAAACTGTTCCTATGGAAAAAGATGTATAACCTCAGGATGAAAGGTGGAGACTCAGTGACAGAGCATCTGAATGCATTTAATACTGTGGTAAGTCAGTTATTATATGTTGATATTAAAATTTCAGATGAAGATAAGTGCATTAGTTTTTTTTGTTCTCTACCATATTCATGGGACAATTTGGTTATTGCAATAGGTAGCAATGCAACTGCCTTGCAGTTTGATGAAATAGTGTCATCCTTGCTAACTAAGGAGATGAGACGAAAAAATATGGAGAGCTAGAATGGTGATGCCTTGTCTGTATGAGGACGGTCCCAGAACAGAAACAAAAATAAGTCATCGAGTGGGAGATCTAAATCTCCGGGAAAACCTGTGAAAGTGGTTTCATGGAAATGTGGAAAGGAAGGGCACTACCAAAGGGAATGTAAATCTAAAGCTCTTGACAAAGGAAAGGGATTTGATGATACTCCTTCCTAGAGGTGAAAACCACCTCAGATGAAGGTGGGGATGTGTACATGGCTTCTTTAGGTACACATGTAGATCATGAGGCATGGTTGATTGACTCAGGTGCATCCTTTCACTTCACTCCCCATAGAGAGTAGTTTTACGAGTGTGAGAAATATGATGGTGGTGATGTCTTCTTAGGGGATGATAGGAAGGCTAGAATTGTTGGTTGCGGAAAAGTAAAGTTGAACTTGCAAAGTGGAAGCAGTAGAACACTTCTGAGTGTTCTACATATTGCTGGATTAGCCAGAAATCTGATTTATATAAGCAACTTGGATGATGCAGGGGTAAAAACAACGTTCGAGAAGAATACCTACAAGATGGTTTGGGGAGCATTGGTATTGATCCATGGAGTTTGGATTGGAACTCTATACAAGCTGCAAGGTAGCACTATTGTTGATGGGTGCAACAGTTCTATGGTTTTTGAAAGTGGAGCAGAGAATGGTCTCTCAAGAGAAGAACATGTTGTGGCATCAATACCTTGGACATATTGGAGAGAAGGGCCTTTGAATACTTCATGGTAAAGGTATGGTAGAAGGTATGAGTAATAGCTCTCTGGATTTTGATTTCTATGAAAATTGTGTATGTGGAAAGAAGAATCAAGTGAGTTTCCCCTTTGGTAGTAAGAGGGAGAAACAGATATTAGAGCTTGTGCACAATGATGTGTTTGGACTTGTGAAGGTTCCATCAGTGGGTAAGTCTGTGTACTATGTATCATTTATAGATGAATTCTCAAGTAATACATGGATATATTTCCTTAAGAAGAAATCTGAAGTCTTTGATAGGATTAAAGAATTTAAGGCTCTGGTGGAAAACCACACACAAAAGAAGATAAAGGTGTTGATGTCAGGTAATGGTGGAGAGTTTTGCAGTAAGGAATTTGAAGAATTTTGTAAGAAATGTGGTATAACACGGTAGAAGAATACTCCATACACACCTGAGGAAAATGGAGTTGTAGAAAAAATGAACAACACGTTAATGGAAAGGGCAAGAATCATGCTCAGTGGTGTCGAGTTGGGACATGAATTCTAGGCAGAGGCGGCGGAGACAACATGTTACCTATTCAACAGATCACCATCATCAACGTTAGAGGATAAGACTCCACAAGCGGTATGGACTGGTAAGAAACTGTCTCTTTCACATCTGAGGGTATTCAGATATGACGCATATATACATGTTCCAAAGGAGAAAAGAACCAAGTTTGATAGTAAATCTAAAAAGTGCATCTTTATTGCGTATAAAGATGGTTTAAAGGGTTATAAACCTTGGAACCCATTAACAAGGAAGGTTGTGTTATTCTCTCGTTTTGTTTATTTTCTATGTTTTCGAATTTGTATGCAGGTAATTTTTGTATGAGTTTAAAACCTACATTTGGTATCGGAGTTGTTTTGGCTTCAAAGGGACACCTTTGTTGCTAAGGGGTTTCGGTTGGGCCTGTGGTAGACCTCATCTAGTGGGATATCTGTGGGATCAATTCTAGTGGTGAAAGAAGATGGTGAGCAATGGAAAGATTTAGATCAAGAAATTTAATGGTCAGAGTTTTGAGTTATGGAAACTCAAGAAGGAGGATTTGTTGGAGGATAAAGATCAGTGGGTCTTGGTAGATCTGGGTTCTAAACCAATGCGAGTGTCTGATGAATAATGGAAGGAGTTGGATCAAAAGGCAAAGAGCATAATATGATTGTGTTTCTCAGATTCAGTATTGTTGAATGTATCAGGGGAAGCTACAATGAAGGCTTTATGGGAAAAGTTAGGGACTTTGTACCACTCTAAGTCTCTGTTGAATAAACTGTTCCTATGGAAAAAGCTGTATAACCTCAGGATGAAAGGTGGAGACTCGGGGACAGAGCATTTGAATGCATTTAATACTGTGGTAAGTCAGTTATTATATGTTGATATTAAAATTTCAGATGAATATAAGTGCATCAAGTTTGTTGTGTTCTCTACCATATTTGTGAGATAATCTAGTTATTGCAATAGGTATCAATGTAACTGCCTTGCAGTTTGATGAAATAGTCTCATCCTTGCTAACTAAGGAGATGAGACAGAAAAATATGGAGAGCTAGAATGGTGATGCCTTGTCTGTATGAGGACGGTCCTAGAACAGAAACAAAAATAAGTCATCAAGTGGGATATCTAAATATAGAGGGCGATCTAAATCTCCAGGAAAACCTGTAAAAGTGGTTTCTTGGAAATGTGGAAAGGAAGGGCACTATAAAAGGGACTATAAATCTAGCTCTGAAAAAGAAAAGGGATCTGATGATGCTCCTTTTGCAGAGGTGAAAACCACCTCAGATGAAGGTGGGAATGTGTACTTGGCTTCTTCAAGTACACATGTAGATCATGAGGCATGGTTGATTGACTCGGGTGCATCCTCTCACTTCATTCCCCATAGAGAGTAGTCCTACAGGTATGATAAATATGATGGTGGTGATGTCTTCTTAGGGGATGATAAGAAGGCTAGAATCATTGGTTGCGGAAAATTAAAGTTGAACTTGCAAAGTCGAAGGGTTAGAACACTTCTGAGTGTTCTACATATTCCTAGATTAGCCAGAAATCTAATTTATGTAAGTAACCTGGATGATGCAGGTGTAAAAACAATGTTCAAGAAGGATACTTGCAAGATGGTTTGGGGAGCACTGGTATTGATTCGTGGAGTTTGGATTGGAACTCTGTACAAGTTGCAAGGTAGCATTGTTGTTGATGGGTGCAACAGTTCTATCATTCCTGAAAGTGGAGCAGAAAATCTAGTGGTCTCTGGAGAGAATACCATGTTGTGGCATCAAAACCTTGGACATATTGGAGAGAAGGGCCTTCGAATACTTCATGGTAAAGGTATGGTAGAAGGTATGAGTAATAGCTCTCTGGATTTTGATTTATGTGAAAATTGTGTATCTGGGAAGCAGAATCGGGTGAGTTTCCCCTTTGGTGGTAAGAGGGTGAAACAAATATTAGAGCTTGTGCACAGTGATGTGTTTGGACCTGTGAAGGTTCCATCAGTAGGTAAGTTTATGTAATATGTATTATTTATAAATGACTTCTCAAAGAACACATGGATATATTTCCTTAAGAAGAAATCTGATGTCTTTGATAGGATTAAAGAATTTAAGGCTCTGGTGAAAAACCACACAGAGACGAAGATAAAGGTGTTGACGTCAGATAATGGTGGAGAGTTTTATAGCAAGGAATTTGAAGAATTCTATAAGAAATGTGGTATAGCACGGCAGAAGACTACTCCATACACACCTGAGCAAAATGGAGTTGCAAAAAAAATGAACAACACGTTGATGGAAAGGGCAAGAAGCATGCTCAGTGGTGTCGGGTTAGGACAGGAATTCTGGGCAGATGTGGTGGAGACAACATGTTACCTAGTCAATAGATCACCTTCATCAGCGTTGGAGGATAAGACTCCACAAGACGTATGGACTGGTAAGAAACTGTCTCTTTCACATCTGAGGGTATTCGAATACGATGCATATGTACGTGTTCTAAAGGAGAGAAAAAGCCAAGTTGGATAGTAAATCTGAAAAGTGCATCTTTATTGGATATAAGGATGGTTTAAAGGGTTAAGCTTTGGAACCCGGTAACAAGAAAGGTTGTGTACAGCCGAGATGTGGTTTTCATAGAGGTGAAATATGTTATTAAACATGAAGTCCAACCAAAGGATCCTTAGAAGATAGAGTTTGAGCTTAAGGAGGAAGAATAAGACTCTATAGAAAAGGAGGAATTAGAAGACAAAGAGCCACAAACTCTAGGTGTGAGAAGATCAATTCGAGAAAGAAGAGTGCAAGAAAGGTATAGTCCATTTACTTTCTATTCAAATTTCGCTTTATCTGTTACTGATGATAATCCCAAAATTATGAAGGAAGGAGTATATTCAGAGGATGGAAAACTCTGGAAAGAGTCCATGGTTGATGAAATGGCATCTTTGCACAAAAATGAGGCTTGAGATCTGGTGGAGTTGTCGGTTGGAATGAAACCCATTGGCAGCAAATGGGTGTTCAAGAAGAAGACAAATGCAGAAGGAAAGGTGGAGAAATACAAATCTTGGTTGGTAGCAAAAGGTTATTCCCAGGTGCCGAGAATTGATTTTGGTGATATTTTTTCTCCTATTGCCAAGGTAGCTTCTATTAGATTAATTTTATCTGTTGTTGCTGCTTTTGATTTTGAAGTAGAACAGACGGATGTGAAGACTACATTTATTCACAAGGATCTAGAAGAGGAGATCTACATGAAGCAACCTGAAGGCTTTGTAGTGAAGGGTAAGAAATAACTGGTATGCAATTTAAAGAAGTCTTTGTATGGGTTAAAAAAGTCATTAAGGATGTGGTACTAGAAATTTGATACATTTATACGGGGACTTGACTTCACTAGAAGCAAAGCAGATCACTGTGTGTATTTTAAATTAAAAGGTGACCGTGTTATTTATCTGGTCTTGTATGTGGATGATATGTTGTTTCTTGGAAATGAAAAAGAAATTATCCAAGATTTGAAGACCCAATTGTCCTCTAAATTCGACATGAAAGATCTTGGTGCTGCAAACTATATTTTCGGCATGGAAACTAAAAGAGATCGGGTAAAGAGGAAGCTCTGGTTAAACTAGAGGAAGTGTGTTGAGACAATACTGCAAAGGTTTAATATGCAAGATAGTAAATCGGTGAAGGTTCCTATTCTTGCAGGTGTGAAGTTATCTGTTGAACAGTGTCCCAAGACACAAGAAGAGGAAGACGACAGGTCCCGTGTTCCATATGCAAGTGCAGTCGGTAGCCTGATGCATGCAATGGTCTGCACTAGGTTAGAGATTGCACATGCAATGGGAGTATTGAGTAGGTTTATTTCAAAACTATGAAAGGAGCATTGGACAACAATGAAGTGGGTTTTCACGTATTTGCGTGCCACTAGTGATTATGGTTTGTGCTACCAAGGAAGACTAGGATTGGATAGAGTTTTAGATATCCGTGGCTTTGCTCATGTAGGTTGGGCTAGAGATCTGGATCAAAGAAGATCTACAAGTGCGTATTTTTTTAACCTATTTGGAGGTGTAGTCAGTTGGATGAGTAAGAAACAATATGTAGTGGCATTATCAACTATAGAGGTAGAATACATGACAACCACTCATGCAAGCAAGGAAGCAGTTTGGTTGCAGAGATTGTGTTTAAGTATGTGGTTAGTATAGGGAGCTATAAGGATAGACTATGACAGCCAAATTGAAATTTTCTTGGTGAAGAATGCTAGTTATCATTTAAAGACAAAGCACATCGATGTTCAGTATCACTTTGTGAGGAATGTGATAGAAGAAAAAAAGGTGTTGCTGGTAAAGGTGGACACTTTGAAGAATACTGTAGATGCATTGAAAAAATCTTTGAGCTCTGAGAAGTTCTCTTGGTATAGAGAAACAATGGACGTTTCAAGGCTGGATAAATGACTAGGCTCTCTTGTGGCCCCCTGTGGATAGAAAGAAACAAGTGGGAGAATGTTGCGTTGTGTTATATTTTTTCCACGGCTAGCCTACTTAGTTTACAGGGGGGTTAGAGGGGGGACGGATCCCACCCCCCACACCCCCCGTCCCCCCTTCATTGCACCGACTGCAGAGTGGGGGGCTCATAGGGGGTTTGAGGGGGGCAGTTATCCCCCCTCTACGGGGTTCAGGGCAGTGCCCTAGGGAAATTTTTTTTGGACCCTATATTAGGTTGGGTAGACCTACATATGGTTTTGCGCATGGTTTTTGGACATGGTTTGGATGTGATGGTTTTCAATCCATGGTTTTGGATGCGATGGTTTTTGGTCCATGGTATTGGATGCTTTGGTATGTATAAATATGTATTGTAACATTGAAAGGAACATAATAATGAAAAATCAACTTGGTAGTCCCAGTTTTGGGATCGAGGGGAAATCTCTGTGTATATGTGTTTTATGTGTTATGGTCTCGCATTGTTTATTTTCTATGTTTTAGAATTCGTATGTAGGTAATTTCTGTATGGGGTTAAAACCTACAACTACTTCATATGGAGTCATCTCGGTTTCTTCATGATAGTTAGTTTTCTACCATCATTCAACTAAAGGTAGCCACTGTACCCATTGATGTTTCTTTTTTGAAGTGAAGCATATTAGGTATGACTCCAAACATTTGTTTCCTGCTTTAGTTTGACAATCGGCTTGGTGATGATAGGCAATACTTACTTAGAGTTGGGTGCCTTGTAGCTTGAAAAGTTCTTGCCAAAATTTGCTGGTGAAATTCGGGTCACAATCGGACACAATGGAAGCTGGCATGCCATACAATATGAAAATCTGGTCCTTGAAATCTTGAACCACCAAAGTGGGGGTAAATGGGTGGGGTAGAGCACAAAAATGAGAATATTTAGAAAGTCTGTCCACAACCACCATGATGACGGATTTGTTGCTCAACTTTGGGAAACCAATAATGAAATCCATGGAAACATCTGTCCAGATGGAGCAGGGAGTGGCAATGGATGTAAGGTGCCTGGTAACCTGACTGTTTCGCTTTTGTGGCATTAACACACATCACATTCAGCTACAAAAGTAGGAATGTGTCTTTTCATGCTCGTCGAAAAGAAAGAATAGCGAGTGCGAACATAAGTCTTCTGAAACCCTGCATGACCTACAATGGGAAATGAGTGCAACTCTGCCAAAATGCATGTTTTGACGGTGGATGTTCGCAATATAACTACTTGATCCTTGTAGCAAAGAATATAATACTTCAAAGAGTAGTTGACTCAGGAATTAGGATATGCTCTCAAGTTATTAATAAGTTGGGAGAGAGAGGGGTGTGAAAACCATTCCTCACGAGCTTCTTCAATCCAATATGGTATAGGAAGAGAGATTGATAACACGGTGCTCTCATTCTCAAATTGGCATGATAGAGCATCCTCTACTACATTCTCATGCCCTTTCTTGTAAATTATCTCATAATCACATCCCAACCATTTATTTTGTTGTGGCGAGGAGAGACATTGCTCCAAAAAATACTTGAGGCTTTGATGGTCTGTGTGGATTTGGAAACATTTCCCTAATAAGTATGGTCACGAGGAATCTACTGCATTTAATATGGTCATCATTTCTTTCTCATCGGTAGATTGACCCAGATGTTTCCCACTCAGTTGCTCGCTGGTGAAAGCCAAGGGTTGACCTTCGTGCATTAAAACAACACCAATAACAGTACCTAAAGCATCACATTCAATCAAAAAATATTTGGTGAAGTCCAGTAGTGCCAATACTAGAGTGGAACACATGGCCTATTTAAGAGTGACAAATGCCTGTTGTGCTACATCAGTCTAGAGGAATGAATTTTTCTTAATGAGGTTAGTGAGGAGTGTAGCAATGCGACCATAATTGCGAAAAAAATTGCAATAGTAGCGACTGAGACCCAAGAATCCCCTCAATCTCTTCAAGGCTTTTGGTTGGGGCCAATCTTTCATTACCTATATCTTTTTGGGATCAACCTTGACACCCTCACAACCTACAATGTGTACCAAATAATTT
The DNA here is from genome assembly GCA_000404065.3 of Pinus taeda. Classification (NCBI taxonomy): domain Eukaryota; kingdom Viridiplantae; phylum Streptophyta; class Pinopsida; order Pinales; family Pinaceae; genus Pinus; species Pinus taeda. Next base: position 149,779 of record APFE030605950.1, read on the forward strand.
ACTTCTTCCATGCCAAAAGAGCACTTGGAAAATTTTACAAATAATTTGTGATTCTGGAGCAGTTGCAAGATCAGGTTTACATGCTAAAGATGTTTTTCCCATGTTAGGTTGTAGATGAGAATGTCATCAAAGAAAATGAGGACAAATTTTTGGATATGTGGTTTCAACAGGTGATTCATGAGGGTTTTAAAAGTAGATGGAGCATTACACAGACCAAACGGCATGACCTTGAATTCATAATTGCCTTCATGAGTTCGGAAAGTAGTCTTGGGAATGCCTTCTTCTTTCATGTGTATTTGTTGATAGCTAGAGCAAAGATCTAGCTTGGTAAAGAATTGAGAACCATGTAGTTCATCAAGGAGATAATCAACAATTAGAATAGGTAATTTGTCTTTGATAGTGAGCTTGTTAAGGGCTCGAAAGTCTAAACACATGCACCATTATCCATCTTTCTTTAACACCATGACCACTAGTGATGAATAAGGACTAATGCTAGGATGAATAACTATTAGGCATGGAATCCCCCCGAAGGCATGCTTTGGGGCTTAAAGCCAAAGTTTTGACCAAGTCCATTGTAAAAAATCCACGATTTGTGGGCACGGAGTGCGAAGTCATAATAGAGTAACAGGGTTGTCCGTCGTTGTTTCTGTAATGTAATGTCGGCTTGAAAGATCTACCCATGGTCCGCGAACCATGGTATTTTATAAATAGAGAGAGGCTCTAAGTGTAGAAAACATCAGTTAAGAGTTAGAAGCTTGATGAGTCTAAGGGATTGAGTCAAAGTGTAAAGTGTGTCTTTGGGTTGTAGAGTAGGAGAAGGCTCTCCAGCTGAAGTGCGCAAAGGCCTAGTAGTCCGCAGCTGTGTGCGCAGACCCCTGCAGCTGAGTGTGCAGGGCAGGTCAAGTTTGTAACCATTGGAAGCATCAATAAAGAGAAGTTTTATCATATTTATGTATATCTTTTCCTATTTTATATATTATTTGGTATAAATCGTAAGTTTATTGTTAATTTTTTGCGCGAACTCATATGAATGTGTTGTATAAATAAATATAACATATGGCTTCCATTACGCGAAGATATCTAACTTGTTTAAGAAGATAAGTAAGATCTCGGGTGTGACTTAGGGAAATAATGCAGAGTGCTACTCCAGCAGCGCGGAAGCCCCACAACCATGGTAAGGGCTACACGAAGGCAATTATATTAGGACGTAAGGGACAAAGAAGTGCACGAAGTAACATGGGCGCATGGACTGACAGTTGGACCAAATCAACACCTCAGACATCTCAAGGGTGCGGAAACCTGGTTCCAGCACCCCCCCATTCTACTTCAGGTGAGACCTCAATCTACACTCTGTGGACTATTGCCGAAATGGCCAGTAGTACAGGGATTTGTTTGGAAAATTAACTCTGAACTTGGGTCAGGCCCCAACAAGTGAACAAATGGTTTCGTTGCTGGGACTAGGATTTGTATAGAGATGTCTGATGTCATATCACTGGAATCCAACTAAGAAAGGAATTGAAGATTGGTTGGATAAGAAGAATCATGAGTTTGCGGCACAGGAGAACATGAATCCATGACTATCAAAAGAAGATTGGTTAGACTACTACTTATACACATAGATCCATGAATTTTTCTTCACATATTTCCCAACTGAGCTATACAAGTGGATCGATAAGCTAGTACATAGCCAAGGAAGGTGAAAACTTGATAGACCTATTGTGTGGACCCTAGAATTGGTGCGCAGATTAGAAGCATCGAAGGATAAGATCGTGCACATTGTTGATCACTGGATCGATCGAATTATAGGAGGATTCGTCATTGAGTTCACGACAGATACTTCAGTCAACTATAGCGAGGCATAGTGATGCTTCCTCAAAGGACCGCGAGGTAAGTACATTAAGTCTTTGAACACTTGGATTAAAATGCTATTGTGTGAAAAGCAGGTTATGCGAATAAATTGATGTTTGGGGCTACGTGAAGTGGGAGAATCTATAGAAATGTAGGTAGTGCAAAACTAGGAACTAGCCCCTTGATTTCACCTCCACGAGGGGATGGGGAAGATCTCGAGAAGGTCTCACAAAGAAGTGAGATCAATTTTATAAGGAAAAGAATTCCATGCATAACACCCCCACTCACACCACCTCCAGTTTCACCATCTTCACCCCCATCTTCGCCCATACTACCTCCGCCACTACCGCGAGTCAATATGTCAAGCGCGATAAAGTTACCAGTGTTCAAGGGAGTAGGGAATGAAGATTTAGACCAATTTTTGTTCATGACAAAGGCTATATGGGAAGTGTAGGGAGTCATGAATGACAATATAAAGAATGAAATGTTGGTTAGCACTCTGCAGGATCACATGCTAACCTGGCACATTAAGCATTCCAATGGCAATCCCAATGCGGGGATCGCAGACATCCAAACTGCACTGAACAAGGAATTTATCAGGCTGAAGTCAGAGGCGCAGTCGATCATTGGGTTCAAGGAAATCACAATGCTACCAAGTTAGACCCCTTAGGAGTTGGATCAGAGACTGAAGTGAACAATTCGCGAAGCTAAAATGATGTTGATGGATAGACAACACCGCGAATGGTTTGTAGCATCGTTAATGCTGCATCCGAGGAATGCATTATCACAACAGAGGCTAAAAACTCAGGCCGAGGCCTTGGGGATCGCGATGAGACTACACGAGACCTTGATATAGGATCCCAACCTGGGAGTTTAGCAAATTCACTCACAGTTGAAGAACTTGTGCCTTGAGATGCAGAGTTTGGAACAAGACAAGACAGCTCACCGAGAAGTCTGCGATGAGGTATGGTGTGTAAAGTGCAAGGGTTGGGGACATGACAAGGACCACTACTCGGTGTTCACGAATTACCTCGCGAGAGGAGGACCAATGCCGTTGAGACTAGAGGCATAGGAAGGGCCTAGCATGACACCTGCATTATGGTGCACGATTTGTCAAAGAGGGGGAAAATGTGCTACAAACAGCTACCATGTGTTGCAGAAGTACACATAGAATTCACAATAGTTGTTCTATAATTTATGTAGGTTAGTGGGACATGATGAGTGCACCTGTAGAAGTTATGAGCTGATGATGGATCAGACTCCTACATACAGAGTTTAGGCCGAAATGCGACCCAGTGGCATAGACGAGGCCGAGGTGGAGGAGGCCCTGGAAGAGGTTGCGGACTACTCATATCTTAAAATTGCAGAGGGCCAGGACATTATACTTGCGATTGTATGAATCCAATGTGTCCATCATGCTTGTATTGTACATTGTTTGATCATGAGACGGAGGATTATCCCACACTAATAGCATGACTGCGTGATAAAGGAGCACTCCAACCTCCCCCGACTCACAACCTGCAAATGATGAGGTCTTTGCCACACGAGGAAAACCCTAATGTGAATATTGTGCTCTGAAGTGGAATTATGACAGGGGATGACAAAGGCAAGCAACTTGAAGAAAGTGCATTGGTTTGTAGGGCTCCGAGGAAATAACTAGAGTTTGATTTGGAGTGTGCTAAGGAAACCTTCATGGAAGCGAGGAAGAGCTTCGTTGATGCCTCCACTTTAGGAAGCAAAGACAGAACAGAGCCAAAAATCGACCGATCGATGCTCACAATGTTCTTGGAAACATGCATGAAGCTGTTGCATAGCAACAAGGTTGTAAAGGGGATGTAGGAACATATAAATAAATGCATTGGGACCACGCTAAGAGAACCACGCATAGCCTGGAAGCTCGAAAAGCACACGACAAGGACGAGAAGGGAGATGAGATTCACTGTGCATATTGGAGAATATGAGATGGAATAACTGATTCTGTACCTAGGATCAGACGCAAACATTCTACCAAAGCAAACATGGGAGAGCATACGAAGGCCTGCACTGCAATGGTCTCCTATCCAGTTGTGAATGGCGAACCAGCAAAAGGTCCTACTGATGGGAAGATTGCAGGGAATCACAGTGGATATTGAAGGAGCAAGCGTGTTAGTAGACTTCGAAGTAATAGAGATTTTTGATGACAACAATCCCTACTTTGCGCTATTAGGAATAGATTGGGCCACTGACATGAATAGAGTGATAAATCTGAAGAAGCGCAAGATGATTTTTGAGAAAAAGTATTTGCACGTAGTTGTACCTTTGGACCCTACATGGATCGTGCTACACAGAGCCAGTGTGCGACTATGAAAGTGATGAGGACTTGGACTGCATCTACAAGATAACCGCGTGAGAAAAAGACTGGGTAAATCCAATCGCAGATGGACGAATCTCATGGGAGTTTGAAAGCTCCTGCACATTAAATTTCGTCGAGGAGATATAATGATGGCAAAACTGGTTACATGAGGTAACCATGCTGAACTGCAACATGATGACGAGATCTCTATGCTACGTATCAACAGAGGTAAGGGATCTGCCTACGTATGATGGGTTAAGAGAGGTAGAGGAATTCCTAAAAAGAATTGAAAGAGAGGAGTTGGAAAAGTAATGTTTCGAAACTTTGAAATGGGTACTACATGCTATGCCCATGGGGTGGTGGGGTATGCACCAAGGAAGCTTCAGGGACTGGCGTGAATGCAGGAGGATGATGCGCATATGGTTTGGGAAGCCTCAGATGCAATTAACATATAAGATTGTTGGACAAAATGGTTCGTGTGCCCACCTGTCAAGATGGATATAAGTCTATGGTATGAATCCTATGCGGATGCACATAACGTTTGTGTTAGGAGACACGGTCAGTAAGTAGGTGCAGAAAAGGCAATGGCACGAATGACCCATCCAATTGGAACCATGAAGTATGGAAAGACCATCTGCACAGAAGGTTATCTGTGCATAAGCCTTTAACGAAGTATGTGTAGCGTTGAGCAAGGTACACAATGCGTAGCAGACTAATTGGGACCTGCGCGTACTAGCGGTTCTATGGGCTTATACGACCAAGTGCAAGAAATTGATGGTGCAGGTGTCTCTGAAGCTAGAGTATGGAGCGAATGGTGTAATCCCCATAGAGTATAGAATGCCTAGTCTACCGATAGCAGCACCAGTCGATGTGACGGTTCGCGGACCTTGGAAGAAGGGTTCACGCAGCTGAATGAAGCGGAACATTTGGGACCTCATGAAGAAATCTGACAGGGTGACCTTAGGCTCCAAGAACATATGAAAGAAAGGGTATGATTAAGGGAGAAAAGCGCTCTGGTAGAAGAAGAATTCAAGAAGCTTGAGGATGAGACAAAGGCATATTTTCTCGATAAGAAGACTAGGGTGATAAAACAGGGAGCGCACAATCACATCGATGAATTTGGGGACTATCACCAAGAATTGATCATCTTGATGCCTTGTATCAGACCGCATATTACTAAATTGGTCAACCATGGTGGCACACTATAGATGATAATGTGCGCAACGTAGCTAGTAACAATCAAAGGTGGGTATTTTCCAGGAAAAGTGATGGATGACCAGATGAAACCTTATACAAGTGGTGGGACCACCTAAATGGCCATGGGAAGTAAAGTCTTAGCAGTTCAAGAAGTTGAAAGGGGGGCATGACTATAAACTACTCTGCATGGGAGTTGCGTGCAGAAGCAAAGTGTCACAAGGTTTGCGACTGCACAAGGGGGGTTGTGCTGCTATGCGGGTTGACTGGAAAGTGACAGCTAGAGTCACTATTCAAAATGTGATGCTCGACTTGAGACCAAATGGAGTGGGCGACAAGTATTTAAGACATGCTTTATGGTCAAGATTTGGGATAGCATGCTACCAAGGGAGCATTAATGAACCAGATTCGGGGGGAATGATCAAATTCAAATTCAAAAGGTGATATAGATTACAAAGGGCTACCTAGGAAAAAACACATAGTTATTTGCGAATTGAGCTTTTGTATGCCCTATGTATCCTGAGTTGAGATCTGTTTTCCCTCTGTCGAGAATTGATTGAGCCCCTGAGTACACAATTGGAATATTGTGGACCAGTAAGATAGTAGCATCACAACAAATTACAGACATTCCAAAGATGATCGCTGAAGAGGCCGTGCAGGCCCTGACTGTGGGGGATGCCCTTGAAGGCACTAGGATTGTGGTAGAAATACCTAAATCACTACGCACGCTGAGGCCGAAGAAAGACAAACAGTCGATGTTTCCTATATGGGTGTCCCTGCAAAACCTGTTGCGCACTAGGTTAACTATGGAGGAGAAAGAGAAAGTAGTTAAATTGGAAACCGATTAGGAGGAGGAAGACCTGGAGGACCTTATAATTGAAGAAGACAAGGATGAAGGCATGGAGGAAGAAAATGAGCCTGCCCACCCTCCAACAAAGCTTCCCGCCTATATCCCCCAATGGAAGGGGAAGGAAAAAGTGCCCAAGGATCTCAACGAGAGCAAGAGTTCTCTCTAGACTCTACTCCTCCCGGACGACATAATCTTTGAGGGCACACACCTGGGGTGGGTGCCTAGCTTGAAATTTGAATATTGAGATCTCATTGACCACGACAACTTCCCCCACCTAGATAAAGCGCAACTTATGAAGCCCAAGCAGAACACTGCGATGGGGGTTATCAAATTGGAGCCTCAAAAGTGGTTACATGGAGTCGAAAAGGCAGGGTTACTAAACCTGCTCTGGTTGCCACATTTCCATCGTGCCCCAATAACAATATTCATCATTAGGTAGCTGCTTTGCTTGGTGCATGGTAGGTGTTTGTGGCTAGGGGAGCCCATCCCCATCACAGACCACTTAATCCACCACATTACCCGATTCCCGTGTAAAGGAGAGGACTAGGCAGACATCTTAGAGGCGAAGAGGAGTGACTTGGCCATCGCGGAGGCCATGAAGAAGAAATATAAACTGGAAAATAAGAAAAGGGCTATGCCATATCTAGCATTAGCAATAAAGAAGTTAAGGCGGTGACCCAAATACTGGTGAGTAATGTTATGCGCAAGTTCCACGTGGACGAGGTACCCACGCCGGTGTTGGCACTTGCTGAGCAGTGCACAGAGGAGGTCTAGTTCAACTGGTATGAGTTCTTATGTAAATAATTCTTAGAAAATTTTCGCGAGGCCCATGAATAAGGAAAAACATTCCATTATGCATGGCTTCTGCTATCCATAGTGCTCATGGCAGGGGAATTGCTGGAGGACAGTCAGTTCCCCACAATTGATAGGGATCTGCTGGAGGCCGCGAAGTACGCTTCACTCTGGGCCATGAAGGACACAAACCAGATCCACGACAACAAGATATTCTTGGTGTTCATGGAAATGAACATCAAAATGGGGATTAATCACAAGCCATGGTTATCACCTATTGTCTACAACAACCTGCAAAGTTTTTCCGAATTTAAAGCGGATGTCCACAACATATATATCAGAGCACGTAAGGACCCAACTATGAAATGGAGAGGGCTACCCTTTGTAGCCATGGATGACGTAAATTTTTATGTACTAGAGACATGGCCCCCGTAGTGGTGCACCCTAGACATCATGGCAAAGGATAAGTCTGCAGCACAGAAGAAGAAAGAGGAGGCCAAATTGTGCAAGGCACATTTGGCAGGGAAGAGAAGACAGGAAGTCGCAGCATAAAAAGCGCAGGAGGCACGAGATTCTATGCATATGGTAGCAGAACAGGAAAAGGCCATAGTAACAATAACATAGGAGGTAGCTGAGAAGGTGGGCAAGAAGGTGAAAGCCTTTAAGCTATCAATCAACCCGATCAACCTTTCTGAGGGTGATTTGCATGATATAGACGAAACGATACATGACATCACCTCTAAGGCCCTCCAAAACTTCGTACACGAGAATCAGATTATGTTGGGGGCCCTGAGAGTGTAGCTTCAATAGTTGCAAGTGTGCACTCCTTAGGCTAGTACCCTTTTGACCAGCCTCACAGTAGGGACAACTTCCGCGGAGCAGATGCTGCGTGCTCGGACAACAAACACAATATTGCTGCCAGAAGGGGCACTAATTACAACAAATGAGGCTGACAGGACTATGATTAGCACACTGAAAGGTATCAAGATCAACATGGCTACACTATCACTGGAGATGTTATATGTTTTGTAGGATGGGATTACAGTAGAACTACAGGCTAGGGAGAGTCGCGTGCAACAAGTGCTCAGCGAGAAAAAGATCAACATGGAGCAGTGGAGCTTGCATCGCGACAAAGTGGTGTTGCATAATAGGTAGATGGTACAGATACTGGAAGAATTCTATCATAGGGTCCTTGAGCTGGCCATCCCAGTAGACACACCAACAGAGGCGCGCATCCATAGACTAGTAGCAGGGGTGCGCGAGGCGTGAGAAGAAATGATTAAGGTTCAGCTGGAGCTGAACCTTAAGATAGTAGAGCTATGGTTGAAGGCACAGCCATCCACCCCTCCGGAAGTAAGAGAATAGTGCGACAATGATATTACATCAGGGTTGGAAGAGATCGACAGTGTAGTAAGGGATTGCACTAGAAGGTTGGAGGAGTCATTTGAGGTCCTCATGAATCTGCAAGAGGAACCTAACATCCAGTGCTTAGAGACAGAGGCGCATGACTTCCAGCAGCAGTACGATAGTGCGAAAGGGACCATGTATGTGGTGGCCCTCACTCAGAGGCTCATGCGAATGCAACAGGCCAAAGCGCTGAAAGAGTTAGTGGACGTCGCACGACACCAAGAAGTAGTTCTGAAGGCGCATGTTCAGGCTTGGATTGACGAGGCCTTCACCATTACAATAAAAATTGAATGCAAGACCGCACAAATGCAGGGGAGTAGTTTTGACACTGTAGTCTTAGAACAATGGGTACAAGAGATTCAGCAGGAAGCTGCTCAGTGTGCCGCCGAGCTTGCAGCTATTCGAGTAGAGTTAGAGGAACTCCACGTGAAGATCTCCACACCAATAGAATGACTTGAGGGTGAGTCACGATGTTTGTGATGAACAATTATTGTGCATGGAATCCCCCCAAGGCATGTTTTGGGGCTAAAAGCCCAAGTTTTTACCAAGTCCATTGTAAAGATTCCATGATTTGTGGGTGCAGAGCACGAAGTCATAATAGAGTCACAAGGTTGTCCACCCTTGTTTTTGTAATGTAATGTCGGCTTGAAAGATCTACCCATGGTCTACAGAGCATGGGATTGTATAAATAGAGCAAGGCTTTAAGTGTAGAAAACATCAAGTAAGAGTTATAAGCATGATGAGTCTAAGGGATTGAGTTGAAGCGTAAAGTGTGTCTTTGGGTTGTAGAGTAGGAGAAGGCTCTACAACTAAGTGAGCAGAGGCCTAATAGTACATAGCTGAGTGTGCGGACCCCTGCAGCTGAGAGCATAAGGCAAGTCAAGTCTGTAATCGTTGGAAGCATCAATAAAGAGAAGTTTTATCATATTTCTATGTATCTTTTCCTGTTTTATGTATTATTGGGTATGAATTGCAAGTTTACTATTTATTTGCTGCACGAACTCATATGAATGTGCTGTATAAATAAATATAACAAAAGGCATCCATTTACGCGAAGATAACTAATTGGTGTAAGAAGATAAGTAAGATCTCGAGTGTGACTTGGGGAAATAGTGCAAAGCACTGCTCCAGCAGTGTGGAAGCCCCACAACCCTGGTTAGGGTTGTACAAAGGCTAGTATATCATGATGCGAGGGATAGGGAAGTGCACGAAGTAACCTACACACACGGACTAACAGTTGGACTGAATCAACCCCTTAGAAATCTCAAGGGTGCAAAAACCTGGTTCCAACACCCCCTCATACTACTTCGGGTGAGACCTCAATCCACGCTCTATGGACTGTTGCCGAAAGGGCTAGTAGTACAAGGATTTGTTTGGCTAATTAACCCCTACTTCAAGGAGTGCCTTATTGATTTTTTCAATTTCATTCTTTTTGATGGAAGGATATCAATATGGGCACACATTAAGTAGTTGGGCCCACAAGACCAAAGGGATTCTATGATCATGTTCGCCTCTAGAAGGTGGAAGCTCTTTATGTTTGTCAAATACTTGCTGGTGATGGTCTAAGACCCATTTCATCTTAGGATGAATATGAGGAGTAGTGGATTCTATGGCTTGGATGGCATTAAATTGGGCGATGAATCCATGATGGCCCTTTTTCAACAATTTTTCCAGTCGATCTTAGCTGATGATAGTAGGAGCACCTGCCTGGAGTCCACGTAGTGTATGAATGTGGTCATTCTGCTTAAAGCTCATATATAACTCCTGGAAATCCATTGTGATTGGGCCTAGTGTGTGAAGCCATTCAACACCCAAGACAATGACACAACCACCCATATTAATCACAATCATGTGGGTCTTTAGGTGGTAGTCTCCCATCTGAAGTTTGATATTTTTGCAGCGGCCTTCACATTTCATTGTGCCCCCATCAGCAATAAGGAATTGGAAATTAGAGATTGCCCTTGCAAAACAATGAACTGCTTCAGTGACTCTCTTATGGATAAAATTATGAGTGCTTCCACTATCAATCAATACCACTACAGGGTGATGTTTAAGAAAGCCTATAATTTTGAGAGTTTGGGGCGCAAAAATTCTCGCCAAAACATGTAGTGAGATAAGTGGTTCATCTAGCGTAGCTATGAGATCATTGTCATGCTAGATTTCCTCAGCTTTGTCCTCTAGCCCCCCAAGTGGTGGGGCTTCCTCAGATGAGTTGTGATTAGTAACATTAATTTGAAAGAATTTGGGTTCCTTGCATTTATGACCCGGGGAGTCTTTGTCATCACAGTAGTAGCACAATCCTTGTTTTCGTCATTCCGTCATTTCTGATTGAGACACCTTTTGAACCTTAATTGTTTGGGTAGGGCCTTGAGCTTGGGTGGGATGCCCGTTGGATACAAAATTTGGATGAGTATACTGGGAAACTAAAGAAAGTTCCACTTCGACAACCTTTGTGGAAGCATCTATCCATGTATGTGGGTCGTGTATCCAGGCATGTGCTTGGATGGCTTCTTTGAGACCACTGATGAAATGCTCTAAGTAGAATTCATCTCCTAGACCTTTTGTTCAGATGGCCAATGTCTCAAAGGCTGAAATGTAGTATTTTACTATGCTTGTCTATCAGAGCTTAGTAAGACGACCCAAAAAATTAGATTCTTTGTCAAATCAGTCACAAATGGATTTTGAGAACACATGGCAAGTTATGTTCCCAAGATAACATTTCACATGCCACTGCCACCAGTTCCATCTCTCTTGGTCCAAGTAAAGGGCTCTAACATCTAGTTTAGTTTGATCATCGTGGATATCATTTAAAATGAAATATTGTTCCATTTATGCTACTCATACTGCTGGATTAGAGCCATCAAATGTATACTAGTCCAACTTGGGTGGTCAAGGGTGGGAATGTTGGTGATTTCCATGGAAGTGAATATGATGGCTAGATTCTCCTTCAAGGTGTTCATCAATACTGTGCGCCTCCTGATGAAACCCCGATGTGCTCTTAGTGAGGTATTCCATGAATGCTGAAATTTTATCCACTTGTTGCTTGAAATCATCCTACGAAACCCCAACTACTGAATGCGATGTGCACTTTGGTGCCAAAACCCCAACTATTGGATTTGATTGGTGTGGTGGTGATAGAACCCCAACTGCTAGATGTGAATTGTACTATGACGGTAGAACCCCAACTGTTGGATCTGATCTAGAAGATAAGATAATGGGCGATCTTTAGAGAGCAGAGAGCGTTATGGCTACAAAGGAGTGTCAGGTGCTACAGATTGAAATATAAATAAGGGTCCAACAATAGTACTCGGCCCAATCTTTTAGGGCACTAACTAAGGAGCATCAATCGTGCCCTTAGTCGTACTACCCAACTACCCTGTTGTACGAGCGTGTAATCTCCTCAAGTGTTGTTCTCAGTGTACTATAGTAGCAAGATGACCAACAACTTATCTAAGGTGAGGTTTCAGGTTATCCTAGGGGGCTTCCGATATACCCAAAGGGTACATGGAAGTGCAGTGCATGAGTGGTTATGTCTAATGTGCTACTACTTGAAGGGGTACCCACAAGGGTTATATGGGATTCCAACAAGAGTGACCACCTCTTGTATTTCCTGCGTGCATGCCCCCCTAAATCCATAGGTTTATGCGCTCAATGACAGATCCCGTGGTTTAAAGACATTAGAACATGTATCTAACCTAAAATAAATTCTCCAAAAATGGAGGTATCAACAACGCTGGAAAGTGCCCTGATACCACTTGTTATTCTCTTGACCTACAAGAAATTCCAGAATACCAAATATGTGAAGAAATACAACTGAGAACACAAAATAAAATAAGAAAAACAAGTAGTATTTTATTATTCAGAGATGAATGCAATGTTCACTTTCCTGTTCAAGGGGACAACCTCAACTAGAGTAGAGATCGATTACAAAATAAGACTCGATGATATTTCTCTTCTAACTATGACTATTTTTAACTAAATGACCTTCAACAACCTAACGACTAGTGGTCCTTTGCATAACATGGGTTAACCACTTTATTTATTAATTATGGCCCTTTTGCAACTAACTATGGTCCCTTTCTTAAATGCGGGTCAACCACTTACAATTATTAATATAGACTTATTGAATATTTAACTAACTATGACTATGACTCAACCCTATTAGGTCTATTACATAAATAAAGGGGTTAGGGTTTAACCCTAACATTATCGATCGTAATTTACTCAAACCAAATGGTGGCTTGCAGAATTCAATCTTGTCGGAATGATGAGTTTATCTAGGAATTGACCAATTTCAACTAATATTTCAATGTTAGTTCAATTTGAATTTTGAATTTTTCTACATGACCTCATGATTGGGGATGAAACATGGCCCCGCTGGACCCAATGACGGTCACTGTCCACTATCATTGAGGGGATTTAGCTTCATATCTAATGTGTTTACAACTTTTACCTAAGGAAGTGTGGATGTTTAAGCACTGTACAAGATTGAAAGACCTAAGTTCCTATAGTTCCCATCGATTGCCTTTGTTTTCCCTATTGCAATGCACTAACGCGGGCGCCAAATGCTAGGTTTAGTTATTTTTCATCATAAGCCTTGGATTCCCAATTTCCCAATACTCTTTTTCATGATTTTGATTGATATGTTTAACAATATCGATGTTTGGGGATTTGGGTCCTCAACAAACTATTGATTTATTGTGTGCAAAGGAAGTGTGTCTAATCAATACTAGCTCTGTTTAAAAAAAAATAGTTATAGTGGCAAGTGTACTACTAAATGAAGTGAAGGAAGGTTAGATCGATCAATCCATGGGAGGACCTCTATGAAACAAGAGCTCTGGCATAGTTTCAGCAGTGAAGAGCTTGGATTCGATAACTATTTGTAGCTCGTCATGGTAATGAGATATGGGCATGAAGAAGAGAAGATTGATTATGTTTTTAAGATGGTTATTATTGGGGACTTTGTTTTGGGAAAATCATAGCTGCTATCTAGATTGTCGAAGGATGAATTTGGCTTGGAAACTCAAGCTACAGAGACTAGACCAGATGGTGAAGGCTTAGACCTGGAATATTGCAGACCAAGAAAGGTGGTATACAATTTTTTGTTTGTTTCTTTTAATGCAACCATATTCCTAGTTACAACAGCTATTAGCTACAACCTAGATGAATAAAATAAAAGTTGCATGAAGATCCTCTTTGTATTCAAGTTCTAGACATGAATATATATGGCCTTGAACAAGAACCCAAGTAGTAAGGAGTTTTCATGCTTCGAAGCATATTAATTTGAATTTTGACATGGAGTGTTTATTGATGTTTGAACACTCTTAATTATCCTTATTAGAGTGTGAATTGAAAGTTGATTCCTCAAGAGTGAGAGTTGTGCATATCTTTTATTGAGGAAATGCAATAACAAACAATTATGTGGTGCATCATATCTCTTTGTAGTGAACCTTTGATCAATTAAGTTTGATATTAGTATATAAGTAATTGTATTCTGGTTGAAACCTTGCCCACCCAAAAAGTTTGATAGAATTTACCTGAATTGAAATCAACAGAAATCTAAATTTTACTGAGATATAGCAATCTATTAAGATTGATATGCCCATATTGACTAGTTTGGTTGGGAATCAAACATAAGCATTTACAGGGAAATCACAAGCACTTATTATAGAGGATGTTTAGGGTCACTAATAATGTACAATATCTCCAAATGGTAATCGTTTGAGCATGTACCTCAATGGATTGAAGAGATGAGAATGCATGTAGACAACAACATTGTGATCATGCTTGTTGGCACCAAATTTGAATTAGGGAACTTGAGGGAACTCCCAAGAGAGGATGCTAAAAAATAAGTAGAGAAGGAGAGCTTGTTTTTCTTGAGACTTCTGCTCTTGCTGCCACCAATGTTGAGAATGCATTTCTCACTGTCCTCTGTGAGGTCTACAAGGTGGTGAGTAAAACAGCCTTGACTGTAAGCTAGGATGACGGGTCTGGGATCAGGTCCATTCTATTAGGAAGAAGGTTGGCTTTAACTCCATATGATGATTATAAGGCTAATAGGGCAAGATGTTGTTATTCACAGTGCTATTCATTTTCATAATTGGGCCTATGGCCATTCAGATTCCAGAGGAGATTCTGGGATTGGATGTATCTAAGGCATAAAAGATCATGACAAATCTGTGATACATATGAGGAATACAAGTTTAAGGGTTTTGATAGACCTGTGCTAGGCTTAATTGATCCATGACCTGTAATGTTCACCTTCTTGTAAAGGGAAAGCCTTTATTTTGAATTAATTGTTCTTTCATAGTAAAATTGATGAATATGTCATACCAAGTCCACATTTTCTATTAAATGCAAGTTGACAATTTAATACAGATTTTGAAAGCAAAAAGAACATAAGCAATAACACTAACATTACATTTTATCTTATCATTAACACTAAATTATTATTTTTAAGGAAATTATATACAATATTATTTACTAATAAATATATTTGAAAAATGAGATATCATTATTTAAAATATATATATATATTTATGTAATTGAAAGGCATTTCTATCTTAATTTATTGTAAGATTGGATAATCTTTTTTATTAGAAGAAAGTTTATACATTTTTTGGTGATTGGACGACAATTGCTCCATTTACACATAGGAACTATAGAATTAGATTAAAAAAAAAACAAAATCTTTAAGGAAAAAATGAATAGAAAAGATTATAGGTGCTGTCACATACCCCATTTAAATGGCTAATTTTTTTTTTTTTTTCTCTTTCTATTGCTACTCGTGAATTAGTCGTATAGGGGTAGACATTCGCATGGCCAAAATCTACCTGTTGATTTTTTCATA
This sequence comes from Pinus taeda, assembly GCA_000404065.3. Lineage (NCBI taxonomy): Eukaryota > Viridiplantae > Streptophyta > Pinopsida > Pinales > Pinaceae > Pinus > Pinus taeda. The sequence goes on from APFE030605950.1 coordinate 165,052, forward strand.
GTTTGCCTTGTTCTTGTATCTAGTTAAACCTAAAGTGTATAGGTTTGTGTGTGAACACTACGGTCTTGGACGGAGCTATTCACACCTACGATGACTCCATACCCACTTTGGCAGGTGGAGATACTATAAGGCATCGACCTTATATCCAAAATAATATTTATTACATTCTTGTATGGATTATGTTTCTACACTACTCCATAAGGTTCTTTGGTATGACCGAACCCCTTCACACCTTAATGTTCAACACTTTATTGTAGAGTTCTATGTTAGGTAAATGCCATGGTTCCTTTCTATCAAGATGTTTGTTTAAGTTATTTTCGCTATGGAATAAGCGATTTACATTCTTAAGTATATTCTTGGTATGGTGAAAACATACCCAAGGTGGGTCGCTCTTATGGTATTAGGCCTCATGTACCATGCTTCTACGAAGTGTTAAATGGCGTGCATAGTATTGGAACAGTGGCACAATTCACCATCAACACGTGTACCCTCCCCATGTGAGGTTCAGCAAGGTTTTTTCGTCTTTCTTGCACAAATGGTGGGATGATATTATTGTAGATCGATGGTGGAGGTTGCTCTACAATAACCCTAACCCCAACTCATTGCGAGTTTTCGGTTTCATTCTTCATTTTCACATTTGTTCTGGTCAATTCCCCTGTGTATGGTCTGGTCTATTCACCTATAGCCATAACACACATTCTTGGAGATTGGAAGCTCGACTAAGGTCTGAGTCACGACAAGGATTCATCCTCACGACTGCCAAGTATATTTGTCCTCAAACTACCATTTCTTAAAGAAGCAATTAATATTTCACCTGCCATTCCACTTTCCTTCATTCTAGTTATAAAAATTCAGTAAAGGGTTTTTATTTCCTATGGACTTGACTGTCACATACCTAAGATTTGCAGAAGAGTGCACAACTACAAGTTTGAGGGTTTTTCGTGTGTACCTCCTTGTTTCTCTTGGTGTGCCAACTTTGTCAGCTATAGAAGGAACTCTTCATTTTCAAGTAAGCTTTATTCTGGTGTTATTGTCGTGGAATGTAACCCCAAAATTCATATTGTCTTTCTTATTTTTGGCTTTAAATTTTTGTTTTTACTTAGTGGTCACATATATTGTTAGAGTTCAAGATGCACACCTCTAGTTGATGGGGGTTTGATGACTATTCTTTGTGAACCCAAGCCTATTTCATTGTGGGAGGGATTAAGATGCTCATATGCTAGGATTCTCGGTTATACTTCTCCTTTGAAAAGGTGTGCCTTACTAGTTTTCTCGATTACATTTGCATCTTCAGTGCATTTTTATCTGAACCCCACATATAAATTTCTTATATATCGTGGCTTATTGGCTTCCTCTAGCTTCCTTCACAGTGTTCCAACATTCAAGGCGACAACCCTTTTTTTTCATTTCAAAGGGTCTCGAATACAGGTAAAATTATTCTTGCATTCAACATGGGGTTATTATGTTTTGTTCATAACTTTCCATTAAGAATCCTCCTTTGTTAATTTTCTTTTGTCTTGTCTTGCAAGTATTCCCCCCTCGACCCTCCTCATGATTTCCGTATGTACAATTCTTACGTCGTTAACTCACAACTACTAATATTCACTTCCATTGCAACATGTTGGTCCCTTCTTTCCTATTTTCCATGTCATTCACTACCTACTATGAAGGTTTGAGGTTTCGATGTCGATCCCGTCTTACCAAATTAGGGTGTAGCTTGATCATATATGCAGTCCTTACCTTAGTTGTAGGTTTTGGACATGATCAATTGGTTGATTCATCTCAATTCACCATTGTATTATAACATTTAATGTATTCTCTAGTTATAATTTTGAACTCTTTTAGATTTGCATAAATATTTGCATAATAATATTTACTGTTTAATTCGCCATGTGTGCACTAGGACTGCTAATGTTTTATACTCATTGTCACGGTATATCCTTTCCATCATTTTCTATCGTTTGCTAAGAATGACGTCATACATGACTATGTATTACATTTAAATTCTTTTAAAAAGAAGGAATCTATGGTCCCTTATTATTAATATGAATCCCCTGTATTTTGTTCGACTCGTCACTCTAATTCTCTTTCGTTACCTTTGTTACTTCATTGGTAGTAGTTTACACTACCCTTCAAATAGAATCAATATTTTTTGAATCCATTTTCCTTCTGCTCCTCGAATGTCTTGACATCAATGCTTTTTTGGGACATGATCACATCTGTGGTTCGTGTAACTCCCAAGTTTTACGTTTTCTTTCTTTATATACATAGTTCAATCCTATGTCCCGGATCCGTTATTTTTATAATAATAGAATTTTTTCTCACTTACCCATTTAAATATCAAGACTCGTGCTTGATTCCATAAATTATGCAATCCTATGTGATGCTTTGAAGATCACTAGCTAAAGGCTTTTTTTTCCTACAAGTGACAATATTACACAATCGAACTGATTAGAGGTGATTAGAGGTATTACACACTTTTCACCGATTTATTATCAATCATCATAGATGCATTTATAAAGAATCTGTTCACAAAAATGGTAATACAAAATCCGTTAAAATCAATAATATTTGGTCAAGAAATTTCAGCACTATTAAATTAATTAACATAATTCACCAAGAAATCATTCCTCAATAATTTTCCATAATAACTACTAATTCATTATCCAATATTGGATTCATATCATTCCCCGACATGCTAATTATCCCATATGCACTAACTACCAGTATATTTACTAGAACAATATATAACAGTTTTTATACCAGTTCCTAAAATACCCAATATAATTATATAGATATAACCATATACATCATATTATTCATTGAATTATTCATAGAAGAAATTATGCACAAAATTTTCTAACCAGAATCACTATAGAATTTGCATTTGATGAGCACACTAGCCACCCAACCATGAATTGTACCTCCAGTTCCCCTAAGCTAAGACTACTTTCCAAGAGATCATACCTTTCTTCCATGATGGATATTTTCTTTAGTGGTGCCCTCCTTTTTTGGTCCTCGTCGTCTACTTGACTAGGCCTTTCCTTAAAATCCTTCTTTTATCTCCCTCAATGCTTTACACTTTTCCAAGTTTAACATCTTTCCCCAGCTAATTGATTTAATGCATTTTGTCTCCTATCAGTTAAATCTTATCTATAACCTTATCTATAATATTTATCATGGAAGAGTTATCTCAGGCAAGAATCTCGTCTTCAAGTGTCTCATTCCCAAGTGCTTTCAATCCCATTTATGTATTTAATAAAAATATTTATTTACATAAATATTTAAATGTATCTCATGGATTTTCCTCCATTCTTACTAACATAATTCAGTATAAATAAAAACAAAATTATAGCAACAGAAGGATGTTACATTCATCCCCCCTTTTTATTCACACCATTCCTGGTGTTGATTTTTCAGTAACTTCCTTCTAAAACAGTGCTGGATAATTTTTCTACATTTCATCATCCCACTCCCATGTAGCCTCTTCTGCAGTAAAATGGTTCCATTGCACTTTAACCCAAACGATGACTCGATTCCATAGCTAGATCTCTTTCTGTTCTAGGATACAAATATGTTCTTCTAGAAAGTGTCATTTGGGTTCCACCTGTAGCATTTTCCAATCAACAATGTGAGAACTATCATTTACATATTTCTTAAGTATAGACACATGAAAAACATTATGAACTTTAATGTGACTGGATAATGCTAATTGATAAGCTACAAGTCCAATTATGTCCAGAATTTCAAATGTTCTACAAAACCATGTTGCCAATTTTGGACAAGTTTCCGTTCTTAATGTACTTTTCCTTGGTTTCACCCTCAAATAAACATGATATCCAATTTTGAACTTTGTGTGCATTATTTTCTTGTCCGCATAATTTTTATGTCTGCTCTATGCAGTTTTAATGTTCTACGGAATCCTCTGCATGATCTTCTCCATTTCCTTCAAGGCGTTCAGCCCGAGTATCAATCTATCCTCCACTTGACTCCAACAGATAGTTGTATGGAAATTTTTTCCATACATGGCTTCAAAAGGGCTCATTTTTATTGATGTTTGATCTTTTTTATTGTAATTGGATTCTACCAAATACAGAAAATCCTCCCATTTGGTGGGTTTATCTATGACATACATTCTCAACATATCTTCCAAAATCTGGTTTTTTCTCTTAGTTTGTCCATCCGTTTGAGGATGATATGTTGTGTTGAAGTTTAATTGGGTTCCCATGCCCCCAAATAGGGCCTTACAAAATTTTGAGCTGAATTTGGGGTCCCTGTCTAACAATATCATCTTGTGTGCTCCATGTAAACGAAAAAAGATCCTTCATGAATATATTAGAAATTTGTGTTGTACCATAATTAAATTGTACTGGTATGAAATGAACTGCCTTACTTAAGGTATCCACCACCACCATGATGGAATCATGCTGCCTCTTGGTCCTTAGTAGTCTGGTGATGAAATCTAAAGAAATTATCTCCCACTTCCACTTAGGGATAGGTAGTGTATTCAAAAGCCCGATAGGGTGTTGATGTTCAACCTTTATTCGTTGACACTCTAAGCATTTTGATAAATATTCAGCCACCTCTTTCTTCATACTTAGCCAAAAGAAGTTATTCCTTAATATTGTGATCATATTTTGGTACCCAGGATGTCCTCCATAATGTTTCTTATGATATTAATCAAGTATCATATGTTTCAAGGCATGTAAATTGGGAACATACAATCATTTCCTATAAATAAGCAGTTTTTTAGAATTTTCAGCATAGCGAGGAATGTTAGTGTACTCTAATTTTTGTTGAATTTCCAAGTAGTTTGGGTTGCTAGTTATGGAATTTTGAATTTGATCAACCAAATACGTATTAACAATGCTAACAAACACTTCATTTAATGTGTAAGCTTGTCTACTCAAATCATATGCTATCTTGTTTTCTTTCCCTTTTATCTGTCTAATGTCAAAGTCAAATTCACTAAGAAATTCATCCACCTAGCTTACTTAGCATTGGGACCAGGTCGGATGAAAATTTATTTTAGTGTTAGATCTAAGAATATTGTGATCCATATTACAAATGTGAATGTCTTTCAGATTAATCAAATCATTATGATATGATCGATTAGAAAACTTAATTTCTTTCCTAACAAATAATGCCTCAATATCTTTAAGGCATGTATGACAACAACTAGCTCCAAATTGTATACAACATAATTATTTTAATGTATTTTCAACTTTCTGGATTCGTAAGCTATCACATAATTATCTCGCAATAAAACTGCCCTTAACCCCTCCATACAAGCATTGATACAAACAATAAATTCTTTATTTGGATATGAAAGTTTTAGGATAGGAGCTACTGTTAGTAGATGTTTCAACTTATCAAAAATCTCATGACATTCGGTAGTCCACTTAAATTTTACTCCCCTTTTATGTAAGGAGGTGATAGGATATTCTAGATTTGGGAATCCCTCTATAAATATTCAATAGTATCCCGTGATTCCCATAAATGAATGGAAAAAATATGCATCATTTGGTATGGTCGACTTCACCATGACCATAACCTTTTGAGGATCCACTGCTAGGCCTTCCTTAGAAATGATATGGCCCAAGTATTGTATTTTGTTTTTGTAGAAATCACATTTAATAAAATTTGCATATACTTGATGTTTCCTTAGAGTTTGTAGCACCATTTTTAAGTGTTCCTTATGTTCCTCGATCTTTGGAATAGATGACGATGTCATCTATAAATATCAACAAAAGTGTATCCAAATATTTCCTAACTGTATTGTTCATCAGGCACATAAAGGTTGATGGGGCATTAGCAAGGCCAAATGATGACAGTACAAAACCATAGTTTCCATATTTGGTCCTAAAAGTTATCTTATGAATGTCCTCATTTTTAATTCTCAATTGATGATATCTTGTCCTTAAGTCAATTTAAAAAAAATGGCTGCCCCTCTTACTTGATAAAATAGATCTTTCATCAGTACGGAGAAATGGATACTTATTTTTAATAGTTAACTTGTTTAGTTGTCGATAATTGATGCACATTATAAATGCTCCATCCTTATTTCTGACAAAGAACATAGGAGCCCCCCATGGTGACACACTAGGCCTAATATATCGTTTGTCCAACAATAAATGTAGCTGCATTTTAAGTTCTAATAATTCACGTGGACTCATTTAGTAAGGAGCCTTAGACACTTGGTCTTTAGCGGGTACCAAATAAATGGAAAAATATATGTCTCTGCAAGGGGGTAAACCTGGAATTTACTTTGGAAAGACATCACGAAACTACTTAATAATTGGCAGGGTATCTAATTTTGATTCTTCTCCTTGTTGGTTACTTGTTTCTATGTGAACCATAAATAATTGACACCGATTCCTTGCAGTGTTTTTCATTTGTAAGGCTAAATTTTATCTAACTAATATGGGTTTTGGTATGCCTTGAATTATTTGAGTTTGTCCTTACTGATTCACACATCTCACTATTTGTTTTAAACAATTTAAAATGGCCCCATGCTTTTCGAACTAGTCCATGACTATTAGTACATCATATGATCCTACGGGGAGTACATTTAAATTTACTATTGTAGAATACCTCTTTATGTCAAGATAACATTGTTTTACTTGGTCGGTTACCCTTCTATTGGTGTCAATTGCTAATTGTACTAGCCCAAAAGTCTTATATTTTTCAATTTTAAGTTCTCATTTTTCTTCCACCTATTGTCAAATGTAACTTAAACTAGCCCCTAGATAATTTAAAAGAGAAATAGGTTGGTCAAAAATAGTACCTTCAATTTAAATCATTGTTTGTTTATGTTCCACTTTCCTATCCTCCAAGGTTGCGCTTATTTTGGGGTTATTTTTGGCAATATCATTTATTGTGGTGGCTTGATGGACAACTTGTATATTCTCAATGGATATGTGATTATGTGGACAATCCCTCAATAAATGAGGTTCCCCACACCCCCAACACTTCAATGGTTCTTTTTATTTAACCCCACTAATATTTTTTTTGTTCAAATCCATAGGCTTTGATTCGACTTGAGTTTGTGATGATTGATTCACGTTCCCATTGTTGGAATTTTTCTGTTGATGGTCCTTTCCAAAGTTCTAAAGATAACTAGGTTTTTGTTGTTTCATTCCAATTATAGGTTTAGCTATGTTATTATTTTGCCAAAACATAGATACTTCTCCCTTATTCTTAAATTGTTGGTAACACAACCTTTCCTTCTTCACTACATCCATTGTCTTAGGATTGTCAAACTTAATCCATTATTTGTAGATAGTAGGTAAATAATTAACAAACTATTGTACTTTGGATTTTTCTTATTTAATATAGGGAACCAACCACAAAAAATTAGTAAACTTTGCCATAAATTTGTCCATGTTTAACTCTCCCAACCTTAACACATGGAACGCCTTTTCATGATCATCACAATAATGTTCATTTAAATAGAAGTTTTTTAAATTCTTCTAAAATTCATCCCATGATACTGTCTTTTCATCCATAAGATGCACACTTTTATCTTCTTCCCACTAGAGGGTAGCTTTCCCTTACGGTTGATAGATGGCCAATATAGCCTTTAAGATGCTCTCATATTCATAGACTTGAAAACAATTTTTCATATTAAGCAGCCATGCCTTGACATCCTCCTCTTTTTGCCCATCAAAAGTAGGGGCTTAATTTTTCTAAATTCCCCTTGTAACTGTATCTGCTTTTTTTATGCTCTTGGGTATGTGCTATCAGGTTCCCCCCCACTTTTAGTTTTCTTTGATTCTGTGCCCATTTTATTTCCTTTTAATTTTTCAAGTTCCCCAGTTTTATGGCTAGACTTTTCAGTCAGCTCCCTGATCATTTTTTCTTGCTCCTCACTGACCTTTAATAGGAACTCATTGTTGCTCCTCAGGTATGCTTATTCTTGTTGAAGATTTCTGATAACATCCATGAATTGAGTACATTTTGGGGTGGCTCCATTTGCCATTTCATACAATTCTTTACCTCCAGTGATAGCTGGAGCCTCACTGGTAATTTTTACTTTAGTCAGTCATGTGACTACCTTACAATTCAACAAAATCAATTATTAGTTCTTCTTTTTGTACTGCTCTTTTTCAAATTTACACAATGTCATTTTTTACTCTCTACAGTGGTTCTATGGCATAATGGTGAACTTGGGCTCTTGTCACGCGGAATGGGTTATACTTGCGGACAAATCTAACCTTCCTAGGAGTCTAAGACTCTCTAATGACAAACAAACCAAATAAGAGCTATCCTTCTCTAGATACACATCATTTTACAAGAAATCAAATGTTCTCGATCTTACCTTAGGTCCAATGCTTGTTGTAGTAGTCCAGTCCTGTTGATCCGGATGAGCTCCTCCTTCACCTTCAGACCTGCATTCACTAACAAGGCAAACAATTACATAGCATCTGAATATTCATTATAAAACAAGATATATCTATCATACTGACCAAGGAATGCATGAAATAATTCATTAACAAATCATTGAGAAGAATGGACTTATTTGTATTAAATAATCAAAGGAACCATTACAACCTGAGCCTTGGTGTTGTGCAAGCTCCTCCCAGGGTCCAGCAAGAGATTTCCTCTACTTTGACAAGCTCACCCACTCCCACTATGGCAACAAGGAAGGATAGTGATCTCTCCTCACAAGTCAACAAATGGAAGTCCTAATTCCAGCAGCATTTACCCTATAGAATGTTCAGCTTTCAACCTCCCCTCCTTTGGCCCAATGCCTGTATTTATAGCATTCTAGAAGAGGTTATTCAGTTCCAACATCAATGGGATACTCCCTCTTTTGGATGGGGTAGCTCCTCTCTTGATGGGATAAGCTCCTCTATCATAGGGGTGCAGGAACCATCTGGAGGCGCTCAATACACGTCAAGAACTCTTCTAGAAGGCTCTAGAAGTGACCACAAGTAACTTTTTAAAGATGAAACTTGCGCCTTTTGACCTTTACAGGGGTACGCACCCTAGCTTTAGTATACAGAGCGTATTACTACGCATGTCTAATGTATATGGAGTGCGTACACGCAGGAAAGGTAGAGAGAACCTGCGTACCCAGAGATAAACATGTTTTTAAGTGACTTTCTCTCTCTTTGAGGTTTTGACATGAAGAGCAGAGGTATGGGGCTTGACAAAGAGGACCATGTGGCTATTGATGAGGCCACATACTGCAGATAGTCAGAGTGACAAAATTCAGTGTAACAGATTGCCCCCTAAAGTACGAAGCCTGTATTAATAAGGGTGTTAAGTTATGTAAGAAGGGTGAAGTGCTTTATCATTTCGAGGATCATCTTGTGGATAGTCTGGTTGGAATCTGCAATTTTCAACACAAAATACATGTAAAGTATAATATCATACTGAGGTAGGCATTCCCATACTCAGATTAAAACTTTAACTATGGACTAACTATTCTAGTACAGGAATGATTTCATAATACATCATAATCATAGACTCTCGTAGACACAGCATGGACGCAGCCATCTGTTATTGATCGGTCTACAACATAATGAATACAAAACTCCTCGCAGCCTGGATGGTGGAAACTAGATCCAGGGTCTTCATCTCTACTCCCCGAATCGGTACGATTCTAGCCATGTGAATAAATGAGTCGATGTTGAACATGGTAGAATCCACTTGATTACCAGTCAATGATGAAAACTGTTAACAAGTGTGAGAGAAACCACCAGTAATGTCAATGGTTCTCAAAGTACCCAGCACAATCCATGAGATGTGAGTGAATGAGTCGATGTCGAACATTTCATGGAATCCTTCGATCGCAAGTCAATGATGAAAACTGACGTCGAAGGCGAGAAACCTGCCATTGATGCATGCAGACTCAAGGCACTGACGATTTCTAAGTCAACTTTCTAGATAAAGTGCTGATGTCGATAGAAAGCGACCCGTCGCAGGCAAGCCCACAACACGAAATCATAGTTCAAGTTGAAGAAATGTTGCTGCAAGGACTGACTCAATGATGACACAATGAATGATAGGTATTCTGCAGTTGAATGTTTTATTTCAGATCTCTTGAACACATAACGACACGACAGATGGTTTGGTGATAAATGATCAAAGTCGACTCCATAACCCGGCTTAAGATGTCAAATGATCTTGGTCAACTGTGAGACAAGGGATTTCCCAACCCAGGTGAATGAATAAGTGTCGTGTTCAAGAGTGGTAGTAAGGTTTTATTTCTGAGACAAAAGGATATCAAATAGGTTCATTCTTTTCATTTTTCCCCCACCATTTCTGGCAAGTACCTCTTTATTTTTTACAAGCTTGAGGAGGATAACATATGCTTGTTTGTAAGCTCATCCTTCGGATGAGTCCAACTTAGTTTTTGATGCGAACCCTAAGAAGAGCGGTCCGTTCCTGTTTGTAACAGAACAGGTCCTTTACTGTGAAATTTTAACGAGTCCAGTATAGGAGAAACTCGGCGTTTTTCATATTTAGAGAGTCTGAAAAACTTAGAAGACTCCAGATTGGACTTTTTCGTAAATTGTGTCTCCTAAGCCCCAAAAAGTATAAAATAATACATAGGAGAACCGCTTGATCTTGCGACCAAGGATATTTTCATAGTTAGTGTCTTTGACCTGAAAAGTAAACAACGATCAAGGACACGTCGTTTTATTTCCAGTATCGAATTTGAAACGACAAAAATCCGGCAATCTTTTCCTGTTTTTTCGGTCAGAAAAGGGCTGTAAGGGGACCGTCT
>APFE030605950.1:177822-232125 GCA_000404065.3 Pinus taeda
TGATCCAGATGAGCTCCTCCTTCACTTTCAGACCTGCATACACTAACAAGGCAAACGATTACATAGCATCTAAATATTCATTATAAAACAAAGCATATCTATCATACTGACCAAGGAATGCATGAAATAATTCATTACCAAATCATTGAGAAGAATGGACTTATTTGTATTAAATAATCAAAGGAACCATTACAACCTGAGCCTTGGTGTTGTGCAAGCTCCTCCCAGGGTCCAGCAAGTGATTTCCTCTACTTTGACAAGCTCACCCACTCCCACTATGGCAACAAGGAAGGATGGTGATCTCTCCTCACAAGTCAACAAATGGAAGTCTTAATTCCAGCAGCATTTACCCTATAGAATGTTCAGCTTTCAACCTCCCCTCCTTTGGCCCAATGCCTGTATTTATAGTATTCTAGAAGAGGTTATTCAGTTCCAACAACAATGGGATACTCCCTCTTTTGGATGGGGTAGTTCCTCTCTTGATGGGATAAGCTCCTCTATCATAGGGGTGCATGAACCATCTGGAGGCGCTCAATACACGTCAAGAACTCTTCTAGAAGGCTCTAGAAGTGACCACAAGTAACTTTTTAAAGATGAAAACTTGCGCCTTTTGACCTTTACAGGGGTACGCACCCTAGCTTTAGTATACAGAGCGTATTACTACGCAGGTCTAATGTATTTAGTGCGTACACGCAGGAAAGGTAGAGAGAACCTGCGTACCCAGAGATAAACATGTTTTTAAGTGACTTTCTCTCTCTTTGAGGTTTTGACATGAAGAGCAGAGGTATGGGGCTTTGACAAAGAGGACAATGTGGCTATTGATGAGGCCACATATTGCAGATAGTCAGGGTGACAAAATTCAGTGTAACAGCTCTCATACCATCTGTCAGATACCCCATTTAAATGGATAACTTTTTTATTTCTTTATTTTATATTACTATTAATGAATTAGTCATAGAGAGGGAGACATTCGTAGGGCCGAAATTCACCCCTTGAACTTTTCATAGTTTGCCTTGTTTCTGTATCTAGTTAAACCTAAAGTGTATATGTTTGTGTGTGAAGACTATGGTCCTGGATGAATCTATTCACACCTACGATGAATCCACACCCACTTTGGTAGGTGGCGATATTATAAAAAATTGACCTTATATCCAAATTAATATTTATTACATTCTTGTATACATTTTTTCTACAGTACTCCATAAGGTTCTTTGGTATGAACAAATCCATTCACACCATAATGTTTAACACCTTATTGTAGAGTTGTATGCTAGGAAAATGTCATGGTTCCTTTCTATCTAGATGGTAATTTAAGTTATTTTCTCCATGGAATAGGTTGTTTATATTTTTAAGTGTATTGTGCTTAATACAAATGTTCATGCTAAAGTGTTTCTTAGTATGGTGAAACCATACCCAAGGTGGGTCGCTCCTATGGTATTACTGGCCTCCTATGCCATGCCTTTACAAAGTGTTAAATGGCACGCATGGTCTTGGAATGGTGGAAAAATACACCACAGACACGTGTAGCCTACCCATGTGAAGTTCAACAAGGTTTTTTAGGCCCTCCTGCACAAACGGTGGGATGAGATTCTTATAGATCGATGATGGAGGTCTCTCTACAATAACCCTAACCCCAACTCATTGCCAATTTTTGGTTTCATTTGTCATTTTTGCATTTGCCCTGGTCAATTCACTTGTGTTTGGTCTGGTCTATTTTCTTGTACCATGGCACACATTCCTGGAGATTGGAAGATAGACTAAGGCCCAAGTCATGGCAAGGATTCATCTCCATGACTTCTAGGTATGTTTGTGCTCAGGATTTCATTTCTTAAAGAAGCAATTTCCATTGCACACTACACTCCGCTTTCCTTCATTCTGGTTATAAAATTTAAGTTAAGGGTTTTTACTTCCTGTGGAATTGACTGTCACATACCCAGGATTTCCATAGGAGTGTACAACTACATGTTTGAGAGTTTTAGGTGCGCCCCTCCTTGATTCTCTAGGTGAGCTGACTTTGTCAGCTACATAAGAAGCTATTCTTTTTTAGATAAGCTTTATTATGATTTTACTACCATGGAATGTAACCCCAAAATTCCTATTGTCTCTCTTATTTCTAGCTCTAAATTTTTTATTTTACTTAGTGGTCATGTGTTCTTTGTTAAAGTTCAAGATGCACACCTCTGGTTGATGGGGGTTTCATTACTATTATTTGTAAACCCAAACCTATTTCGATGTGGGAGATATTATGATGTTCATATGCTAGGATTCTCGGTTATACTTCTCCTTTTAACAGGTGAGGCTTACTACTTTTCTCGATTATAGTTGCTTCCTCCTTAGCGTGTTTTTATCCAAAACCCAGATATAATTTTCTTATGTATCATGGCTTATTGGATTCCTGTAGATTCTTTCATGGTTTTCTAGCGTTCAAGGTGACAACCCTCTCTTTTCATTTCAAAGGGTTTATAACATAGGTAAAATTCTTCTTGCATTCAACATGGGGTTATTATGTTTTTTTCAAAACTTTCGCTTAAGAATCCTTCTTGCTTAATTTTATTGATTGTTTCGTCTTACAGGTATCCCCCCCATGACTTTTGTATGTAAACTTTCTATGCAGCTATCTCAAAACTAATAATCTTCACTTTCATTGCAATGGGTTGGTCCCTTCCATCCCAGTTTCCATGCGATTCCCTACCTACTATCAAGGTTTGAGGTTTCGATGTTGAGCATGTATTACGAAATTAGGGTGTAGCTTGATCATATATGCAGTCCATACCTTAGTTGTAGGGTTTGGACATGGCCAATTGGTTGAGTGAAATCGGTTCACCACCATATTGTAACATGTAGTGTATTCTCCAGTTATAATTTTGAACTCTCTCATAGTTGTATAAATATTTGAAAAATAATATTTGTTGTTTAATTCACCATATGTGCACTAGGACTATTAATGTTTTATACTCATTTCAGCAGTGTATATTTTCCATCGTTTTCTATCGTTTCCTAAGAATGAGGTCACGGGTGACTATGTATGACATTTCAGTTTGTTTTAAAAAGAAATACTATATGGTCATCTATTATTTATATGAATCCCATGTATTATGCTCGACTTGTCACTGTAATTCTCTTTTGTTTCATTTTTTCTATTTACAAGTTCAAACATACTAACTAATGTAACAAGATATATACTCGTTTATTTTTTTGATGTAAAAATTAATAGAAGGATATTACTTGCATGAATATTTCTTGCAAGATATAACTTAAGGGAAAAGATTCACTCTGTTTTGTCTACAATTTTGTTTCTGCTCATTTGGCTTTTTTGCTAGTGCTTCACATGGTTGTAATAATAACCACACGTTAGTAATAGCTACTCATGTAAAAGTAATATTGTCCTTCATATGGTTCCTACAACCTTAAATTACATATTCTTTTTAATACGGTTACTAATTCTGCCTTAAGGGATCATTATAGAGATTCATCGAAATCCTCCTCCTATACTTTATGATTTTTTTTTTGCTTATTATGTTTTCTCTATAATATTGTTGTATCAGCTTAAAATCTTGGCCTTATTCACTTCATTGGTATTGGTTTACACTACCCTTCCAATACAATCAATATCTTTTGAATCTTTTTTCCTTCTGCTCCTCGAATGTCTCGACAATAGTGCTTTTCTCGGACATGATCACATTAGTGGTTCATGTAACACCCAACTTTTTCATTTGTTTCGTTTATATATATAATTCAATCTCAGGTTCTGGATCAGTTATTATTATAATAATAGACTCCTACCTCACTTATTTAAATATCAAGGCTCATGCTTGATGCCAGAAATTATGCACTTCTATGTGATCCTCTCAAAATCACTAGTTAACATTTTCTTTTACCTACAAGTTACAATCTTACACAGTCGAACTAGTTAGAGGTGTGTGCTCCTTAATAGTCCCTACTACAAGCTCTATTACACACTTTTCACCAATTTATTGTCAACCATCAGAGATGCATTTATAAAGAATCTGTTAACATAAATGGGCATACAAAATCCTTTAAAACCAAAAAGATTTAGCCCATAAATTTCATCACTATTAAATTAATTAACATAATTCACTAAGAAATAATTCTTCAATAATTTTATATAATAACTACCAATTCATCATCCAATATTAGATCCATATCATTCCCCATCTTGCTATTTATCCCATATGCAATAATTACCAGAATATTTCCCTAAATAATATATAACACTTTTTCTACAAATTCTTAAAATGCACGATATAATTATACAGGTATAACCACATACATCAGAGTATTCATTGAATTATTCACATAAACAATTATGCACAAAATTTTCTAACCAGAATCACTGTAGAATTTTCATCTGATGAGCACACTAGCCACCCAACCATTAACTGTACCTCCGTTTCCCCTCGAGCAGAGAGTACTTTCTGAGAGATCAAAACCCTCTACTGATCCCTTTCCTAGGTATTTCATACCTTTCTTACATGATGTATTTTTCCTTTAGCGGAATCCCGGTTTTGTGGTCCTCATCGTCCACTTACCTAGGCTTTCAGTAAAAGACTGCTTTTATATCTTGCAATGCTTTACACTTATCCAAGCTTAGCATCTTTCCCTAGCTAAGTGATTTAATGGATTTTCTCTCCTATCCATTAAATCTTATCTAGAACCTTATCTAGAATCTTTATCATGGAAGAGTTATCTTGGGCAAGAATCTCATCTTCAAGTGTCTCATTCCAAAGTGCCTTCAATACCATTTATTTATTTAATAAAAATATTTATTTACATAGATATTTCAATGTACCTCATTACTATTCCACCATTATTTCTAACATAATTAAGTGTAAATAAAAAAAATTTACAACTTCAGTGGAATATTACAGAAGGGAAAGAAAAGGTCGAGGTAGGTATGAAGAAATGCAAACGTTTTAGAAAGAAGAATCAAACTTCTAATATAATAGACAAAACTGTGATTAATATTCCATCATAACAAATTTTTGTGGATGAATAGATGATGATGGATTTTCTTGGAGTTAAGTATACTATAGATGAAATTATAGAGGCAACTCGTGCACAACTTCTTGATTAAGAAGTTACCATAGTGCAACCTCTTATTCAACAATGTGACATTTTAGAAGCTAACCCTAAGTAAGTTGTAATATCCCTCTACTACGTAGTGTTGTTTCATTTTTGTTAAATATCTATGTGTATAAGAATGTCAGGAAAGCCATTAAGATACTTTAGAAAAAGAACTATTGTAAATAAGTATTTTCTTTATTAATAAGATTGATGTAACTTAGGCACCGAGAGGAAAAATTCAAGAATGAAATTGATTTCCAAAAAGAGGAAAATCCAGAAGATATCGTTGTTAATGAGATTGGATAAATCCTTCAATATAACAATTCTAGAAAAATTCTAGATAAAACTAAGGGATGGTAAATAAAATCCCTTAGAAGGACTTATCTAAAGAAAGATGCTAAGTTGGTTCCACTTAAAGCACGACAAGAGAAAAGGGTGGGTTGTTAAGGCAAAAGCCTAGGCCAGTGGGAAATAAAACCCAACGAAAGAGGGACACCATAGAAAGGAAATAATTATCATGAATGGAGGGTATAAACTACCCATGGAGGGGATCAATGAGGTCGTTATTAACCTGGTAGGAAATCGAAGCTTGGGGGTGAACTGGAGGAACTTAGATCTAAGGTTGGGTGGCGAAGGGGTCAGATTCCCATTTTTTTTTCTCCATGAAAACTCTAGTTAGATTGTTCGTTGTTTGATTCACTTATGTATTACATGAAGGTAGATGTAGATGCAATTTTCATTTGAATGTTGTTGATATAAATACTAGTCCTTTGAAATTGGTATTTTAGTTAGGAAAAAGGATTATGGTGAAGAAGAATGTTGATAAATAAATAAATGGATGCTCCGTTATGATAAAAAAATGAGAAATATAATTTTTGGGTACATAAATTTCCTATTAGATAACTGATTTAGAACTATGCTATACTTGTATTCAGAACAATTGAAATCTTCCATGGGTATTCTTAATGATACAAATTAGTAAGTATAGATTTCATGACTATTTATAATGTATAGTAGAGCTATGATCATAGAATGATTAGTATTACATGGATTCTAATGTAGCAGGTAAGAGATTGAAATTAAGAGGTTAAAATGTTATGAAATTGTAACTAACATGGAGAGGCTTCTTCCAAGTAGTGAAGTGTGAATCTATCTTGGAAATTCGAGGTTGGAACCTATTAGAGTGCCTATGCTATAGTATTACAAGCATAAATGATCTAGATTGGAAGCTATAGTTCCATTTGTGTAACTTATACACAGTAATTGGGGGTTTTATATTTGGAAGTAAGAGCTAGAGCAAAGCTAGCATGTTGAGTGCAATACTCAGCAATGCATGCAATTTTTAATTAAATAAAGTTTAGGGAAAAGCAGTAATATGCAAGAGAGTACCTCAAACTACCAAAAAATTGAGAATTGATTTTCCATGGGTGGAGACCAAAATAACTAAAAAAATTAACTACCAAAAAATTATATACTCAACCCATAATAGAAAATTACATTGGAAAACCACACATAACTAGAACCAAAGATAAGTTAAGTATAAAATTTTGATAAAATTATGGTATGCATATGTATTATTCCATTGAAATGCATAAATATGTAGACCAAAGGTGTACCAAAAAATTGTAACAACAATAACAATGAGGTTAAGAATATATACAGTTATGTGTAAAGAAGTTAAAAAAGAGTGCATGAAGAAGTAAATGTAAATTCATGTTCAATTTATCATTTAACATATAGTCCTAACATATTAATAAATTTGAAATGTCTGGAACAGACAACACATAAATGGTAAACTGAATATAGCAACCCCACAACCATAACATTCTAAGACCCAGAGGTCTATGCAGTATATATACATATACATCATGAAATTGAAGTTCATTACCAAGTGAGGCCAAGTTTGCATCTCATAAAAGGGGATTACAAAATGGACTCATTGGAACCAGACCCAAAACTAATTACAACAATTGTGACACCTAAACTCGCCAAAGATAACAAGGCATAGGTTTTTCTATAGGTAGTTTTGCTGACCCGAAACCAAAATTTTGGAGATGTACATTAGAAAAACGAGGAGGTTTTCGAGTCCCAGAGGCCAAAGAATACCCCAGGAGATGGGAGAATACCTACAAAACATAGGGAATAAATACATCCACATTAGACAAGTAAACCCTTGTGACCCTAATTGGGTTTCGTAGGTAATGTAAATTCAAGAAAAGAAGAACACTAGAATTAATTTATGTTGTACCGGTGTAAACCCCAATGAAAGAAACTAAGAGTATACATCCTACAAGTCTCCCATAAGCCTCCCAAAAAGAAAATGTGCATTGCAAAAGCATATTTAAACTCCGGAACAGGGGAAACAACTGAAATCTATAGAAGGGTAAGAGGAGTAGAGGAAAGTATGACACCTTTATGCTGAATCTGAGTGGGAACATGTACAAATTGTGGAATAAATCCGTAAATGAGACCATTCCATTTTTATTCTTTCAAAAACCCTGCAAACTGGGAGAGAGAAATTACTAGCATGATATATCATACTCTTTTCGGATAAATAATTGTGAACGTAGACATAATGACAATGATAAATAACATGGAAACCCTTTACCTGAAGTGAGCACCACCTGGAAGAAGAAGCCACAATTGGGTCTTGAGAAATAAGGGGCATTAATTAGAATGTATAAAACCCTCACTAGAAACTAGTAAATACATAGAAAGTAGCCACAACATCATAGTATCTTACCTTGATGTAAGGGTAAAAGATAAATGGGTTGAATCCAGGTTTATTTTATCCCATGAATCACCTGTAAGCCACGAAAAGGATGACCTCTACCGAAACTAGATGCCACTGCATCGAGAGGCCTTTTGGCACAAAGAACAATGACTAATGTGGCATAGGGTTCCATTGTCCATTGGAAAACTGGGATAGGGTAGGGGTGGGGTGATCCCTGCCATTGATCAACCCCCAAGTTATCTCTAACGTCGAACATAACCCAGGCACCACCTGCACCCATGTGAACAGGATGGTAATGGTACCAAGGTATTGAATTACTTTGTTCTTATGGGGAAATCATGCAAGAAGAATTAAACCAAAAAAATTCAATATGGAAGTTGTATTATTATATAAATTCAAGAGCCCAACATGTGAGATTTATTGCTGGGTGAAGTTAGTAAGGTTGAAAATTTATTATATCTGAGAGGGGTAAATGACAGATGTTATCAGAGCCTACCATTTGGCTAAGGGACCATCACAAGAATAAAAAGAACAACAGTAAGTTAAAAAACAAGAAACTGAAAGAATTATATAGGATGAACTAACCTCAGAGTCTATGTAATTGCAAGGTACGAGGGTGATTAGATCCAACAAAATAATGGCTAAGGAGGCTCCAACCAATACTAAAGGTGCAGATCTGTATGTTGAATTGGGAGAAGGGTCACCCCAACAACTTCCCAATTTATGGAGGTCATCAGGAATTTGTAGTAGGAACTAGCATATTTAAGGAGAAGCAATGAAATACTGTTAAAGGCCAACGAGGAAAGAGAAATAAGGATTAGAGGGATGATTAAAATTTTTAGCCATAAAATAGTGGAACATGAAATGGAAAAAAGATTCAAAAGGGGCACAAAGTCTGAACCCTAGGGGGGGGGGGGGGGGGGGGGGTGTCTAATAGGACATACCCCAGGTGTAAAAAGAAAAATAAGAAAACTAAATTGCAAGGTGAATTTTGGAAGATTAAACTCCCTACTTTTGATGGGGAAAAAGAAGATGACATTTGAGGCATGGCTACTTAATATGACCAAATATTTCCAATTCTACGAGTACGATAACAACTTGAAGGCTAGATTCACCATCTACCAACTCCAAGGCAGAGCAACTCTCTCATGGAAAGAGGCTAAAGGTGTGCATTTACTTGAGGAAATGATTGTGTCGTGGGAGGAGTTTCATAAACAATTTAAAAATCGATATTTGAGTGAACAATATTATGATGACCATGCCAAGGAATTCAATGAACTGAGGTTGGGGAAACTCATAATGGATGATTTTGTGGCAAATTTTACCAATTTTCTATGATACATACCCCACATTAAAGAAGAAAAAGCTAAGGTACAATGATTTATGAATTGTCTACCTACAATGTACAAAGAGCAGATTGAATTTGACAATCCAAAGACATTGGAAGAGGTTGTAAGAAAAGCTAGACTTTGTTACCAGTAATTCACAAGTAAGGGAGAAAACTCTAAAATTTGGCCAAATGAGGACATAAATAAATTTGTAATTGGAACAAAATGATAGAAACTAGGTTATTTGAAACTTCAGTAATGGAAAAAGTTTAGCAAGGGGAATACCAACCAACCAACACAGTCTCAAGTTGGATAAAAACCATGAATCTGGTTGGGAAGAAGAACAGTGGGGGAAAAGGAAGAGAAGCATTGGAATGTTTGGGATGTGGTGAAACTCATCTGCTGAGCGATTATCAACATAATCCCAGATCTATGCAAAATATTCAAGTTGTGTAGGTAGCCACTACTGTGAATGATATTTCCAAGAATATTCCCAGAATAAGCATTGCCTTAGACGAAAGACAAGCACAACATCAATCAACTATGATTGAGATCGAAGGTACTCTCTCCAACCGACCTGTTTTTGTTTTAATTGATATTGTAGATATTTTAAGTTATTTTGGACCTTAGATAGTGGAAAAATGTGAATTAAAAATGAAAAATGTAAAACGAATTGGCTGGTATAGCTGGCGACTAACACCAAAATAAGGGTAACCAACCAAGTGAGGCAATTTACTCTTAATCTAAATGGTTATTTAAAAACAATATATCCAAATGTCCTTCCTTTAGGATCATATGACATACTAATAGGTATGGATTGGCTTGAGAAAAAGGGAGCCATATTAAACCACCTAGCAAAAATAGTGAATTGTGTGAATCTACAGGGAAAACCATAAATAATTCAGGGGCTGCCAAAGCCCATATCAGTATGACAAATTTCAGTTGTGAAAATGAAAAAGAGTGCATGGAAGGGCTGTAAATTATTCATGATTCATGTAGAATATTTACCTTAGATACTTTACCCATTATTAAATATTTTCAAGAGGTTTTTCTGGAGAAGAATCCCCATTTACCACCACACAGGGATATAGACTTTACCATTGATCTAGTACCACATGCAGCCCCAGTGTCTAGAACACCTTATCGAATGAGTCCTCCTGAGTTGCTAGAACAGAAAATGGAACTACAAGCATTGTTAGATAAAGGCTACATTAGACCTAATGTGTCACCGTGGGGGAACTTGTGTTATTTGTTAAAAAAAAGGATGGAACATTCATAATGCGCATTGATTACTTACAGTTAAATAGGTTAACCATAAAAAACAAGTACCCATTGTCCCATATCGATGATTTGTTTGACCAAGTGAGGGGAGAAACCATTTTCTCAAAAATTGACCTTAAGACAGGATATCATCAATTAAGAATAAAATAGGAGGATGTTCATAAAACAACGTTTATGACCAGATATGTACACTATGAATTTGTAGTGCTATCATTCAGTTGTGCTAATGCCCCAAAAATTTTTATGTGCTTAATGAACAACATACTAAAGAAGTATTTGGACAAATTTGTGCTACCATTTATTGATGATACCTTAATATACTCAAAAAATGAGGTAGAGCATAAGGAACACCTGAAATTGGTGTTGCAAGCATTAAGAGAAAATCACTTGTATGCCAAATTCAGCAAGTGTGAGTCTACAAATCCATAATACAATACCTGGGTCACATTATTTCTAAGGAAGGACTGGAAGTTTATTTGGAGAAGGTGAAAGCCATGGTTAACTAGCCTACATCAACAGACGTGTCTGTTATCTAGTCCTTTATGGGACTTGTAGGGAATTATTTCCGATCTATAGAAGGGTTCTCTAAAATAGTTCGTCCCATTACATCTTCATAGAGAAAAGGGGTAAAGTTGGAATGGACTGCAGAATGTAAAAAAGGTTTGAATAAGATTAAACAATTACTTACAACAACTCACATCATGAAATTGGAAGATCCAAATAAAGAATTCATAGTTTTCACTGATGCTTGCATGGAAGAACTAGGGCTAGTTTTCTTGGAAGGAAATTCAGTAATAACATATGAATCTAGGAAATTGAATATCCATGAAAAACATTACACTATATATGATCTAGAGCTAGATGTTGTCATACATTCCTTAAAAATGTCGACATATTATTTAGTAGGAAAAAACTTTATTTTGACAATAGATCATATCAGCCTGAAATACCTCTTTAGCCAACCAGACTTAAATGCTAGGCAAGACAGGTGGATGGAATTTCTTAGTGATTTTGAGTTTGACATAAAACACATAAAGGGGAACAAAAACAAGATAGCAGACATTTTGAGCAAGCATGTCTATAATCTAATGGAAGTAGCTGTTAGTAGTATTAACACAAATTTTCTAGAGAATATCAGAAAATCCATGGCTAGTGACCCAAAATATTTGGAAATAAAACAAAAAATACAACAAATTGGTGTTCCTAGTTATGCAGAAAATGATGAAAAAATTCTGATTTACAAAAATAGATTGTATATCCCTGATTTTCATGCTTTGAAATAGATGATATTTGATGAATATCATAAGAATCCTTATGCAGGGCACCTAGGATATGAAAATTCGATCACAACATTAAGAAAAAAATGTCTTGGCTGAGAATGAAGAAGGAAGTGGCTGAATATTTAACAAAGTGTTTGGAATTTCAACAGGTAAAGGTTGATCATCAACACTCGATTGGGTTGATGAATACCCTGCCTATTCCAAAATGGAAGTGGGAAATAATTTCCTTAGATTTTATTATAGGGCTACCTAGAAAAAAAGGCAACATGAATCCATCACGGTGGTGGTGGATAATTTAAATAAATCACCTCATTTCCTTCGTGTACAAACTATGTTTCGTACAACACAAATTTATCAGATCTTCATCAATGAATTTTTTCGACTTCATTGAATACCCAAGATGATAGTCTCAGACCAAGATTCTAAATTGACCTCAAATTTTTGGAAGGCGTTGTTTGGGGCCATCGGAACCTAATTTAATTTTACCACCTTATAACATCCTCAAATAGATGGCCTAATTGAGGGAACTAACCAGATTCTAGAAGATATGCTCAAAATGTATGTTATGGTTAGGCCTACAAAATGGGAATATCTTCTGCATTTAGTCGATTTTTCCTACAATAACAACTATCATAGATTCATCAAAATGACCATGTTGAAAGTTTTGTATGGCATAAAATTCCATACTCCACTCAGTTCGAGTCAACCACATGATATGCTGATTCTTGGGCCAAATGAATTGTAGGAAATAGAACATATAGTTTGAAGGATTATGTGGAGTATCAAAGAAGGTATGTTTTGATGGTTATTTCAGTATCTTTTCATTAGGACATATAAGCCTTTTTGCATTATGAACTTAGAAAATGATAAAGAATTATAACAAAACATGTGAGATTAATATAGAATGATGACAATTGTCGTTTCCATGTACAGGAGGGAGGAAAAATGAAAAGTGGCCATCCTAAAGGAAAAGAAAAAGATGAATTAACTGTTGTCCCTTTGACGGGAGACCGCATGCAAACCAGATCAAAATGGACCAACCCACGAAAGGAAGCGGAGATAACAACTTGGCGCAGAAAAGCAAAGAAGTAACTCATGATTAACGATTCTACGAATCCCTCAAGATCCTTGATCCTGAGGGATCGCTGTTTTATCCATTTCTGCATCTAGATATCTCCTTCATCATCCTTATATAAGGGATAGCATTGTTAGCTAAGGGGGAGAATGCCTTTATGTAATTTCTTTTAAAAAGATCAAGACTATGATCATTATGTCCTGTTAAGACTTGCGTTACTGTAATTTTACTTCATGGACTAATACAGACTTGGTTACTCTTTTATCTTTGAGTTTGGATCAACCTTAAGCGGTGTACCCCTGGAGGCTAAGGGCCCGGCCCTGGAGGACACTTTCTCTTGTACCATTACGCATGGTTTCTGTGTGGTTTGCTTATCGACATGATCTAGTAATCTGCCATGTTTTATAAAGTTTATGATATATCCTCTGTTGTGTTTAACCCGTTTAATATTCCTGCAAACAAAAGTGTTGTATTGATGATGCATCATGTTACCATTCCTTTAAGTGTTTGTATAATACGGTTAATCTCTACGGGATACTATTGTTCCATTACAGAGTTTTTGTGTTATGCGATTGTGCCTTAGCATCACAGAATATATCTTGGAATTTCTGATTTTATATGATTATTGAATCCTTGAATATTATTGTTTTCATCTTGAGATGCAATCATATGATTTTACTTAGAGTGATAACGGAGTCAGATTAAGCACGTTGCATTTATAAGGTTTTCAGTGTTATTCCATCTTGGATCCGTAGGCAATGTTGTTCCATAGTGTGTGAACATCTTTAAGAATGACGGATTGATGTTTGGATTGGTGATTGAATAGATTCATGGCTTGTTGAACTTAGTTACTGCTCATTTCCTTAAGTGATGTTCCATTCCCGAATTGTCATTTCATTTCTGAATTGTTGTTCCATTTCTGAATTGTTGTTCTATTTCGAATTGTTGTTCCATTTTCAATTGTTGTTCCATTTTGAATTTATATTCCATTTTTAGTTGTTGTTCCATTTCAAGGTTGTTGTTCTATTTCATTGCTATTTCCTTTACCTGCCATTTAATTTCTTATTTGTTAAGGACGATCTCAGACTGTAGTGAGCATCGACATCTGCTACCAGACTCCCAGATCCTTGATCTGTTCTCCGATTTCTTTTCCATCAGTTTCTAAAGGGATGGGTTATTGCTACCAAACCCTTGATTGATGCATTGCTTCATATTTGAGTGTGTGATTTAGCCTTTTGAAGTAGTTAAGTTGTAGACATGTATTAATTTACTTTTGTAGTTTTAAAACAGTTGTACTATGAGCATTACTCTGACCAATACTAAGCCTTAGACTGAGATACCCTTTGAAATAGCAAAACATTCTCAGATTGACATATTAATGTGAGGTAACTAGAGGTGAAAGAGACCCTTTTTATAGCTCCACATTTTGGCGTAGTTGCCGGGGAAAGAGTATAGCCTTTTTTTTTTCTCAGAGTAGTGTACGAACCTGCTAGGGAAGAATTGGGTTTCGAAAAGGGAAGTTAAGAACCTACGTGTGGAGCACGTAAAAGCCCTGCTCCTTTGCCCGCTTTCCTACAGATTTGCTACTATTTGCTTAAGAAGGATTTAGTAGTTAAATTGAGTGCATCACTAAGCAGAAAAAGCCAGAGAAAAATTTCAAACCTTTACCAAAGCCAAAAAAAGCTAAGGGGCCGGTGACCCTTGGTCGATTAACCTTCATAGACAAAATCTATACGAAAGCCGAATCTTGACCCTCAGTAGGACCTAGGAAAGTTAGTTCCAAACAACCTACTAGCTCCCTTCGGGCCACAAGTTCACCATCTGTAGCCTTTTCTAAGGTGCATAGACAAACTGATGAACAAGACTTTCAAGAAATTGAAAATTCTATTCCAGAACTATTGTAGGAAGGGAATTGCAGTCATCTTTGTGAAGGAGAAGGAGAGACAGGGGAAACTGAGGAACCGAGATCTCCTCTTAGGATAACTCAGCCATTGAGTAGCCCAGACAAAGGAAGTGCGGAAAAAATTACTATTGAAGGGACCTAATCCCCTTAGACAAAAATTCCAGACAGAGGAAGTACTATTAAAGTTGTTCTTGTCAAAGCCATTCCCTCTCAACCTAGGAACACCCTCCTAGATATTCCAGAAGGTTATTGGCATATATTTGACATAATGACTCAAAATATGCCAAACACCCAAACCTCTACATTACAATACCCCATAGTGGATTCTGCAGCAAATGCCACCATGAAGGAAATTCCCCTTCAACATATCCCTACATTTCACGGGCTTACATCAGAAGACCCGGATGCATTTTTATTTGAATTTGATGTACTGTGCAGGGGATATGATTACACCACTGACCCCCAGAAACTAAAACTCTTTCCTTCTACCCTGAAAGGGGATGCTTTAAGATGGTTTATGGGATTAGGTGGTGGGGTTATAAATAACTGGGAACAAATGAAAGAATCTTTTCTAAAAAAATATCAAGACTATTGCAGGTCTAGAGAAATAAAAGATGAAATATTCTAGATAATAACTAGACCAAACAAAACATTAGAAGAGTATGTGGAACGTTTCCAGTATAACTTACAGAGATCTCCCTATGCATCACTTCCTTTACCCGATAACATGTTGAAAACAACATTAATAAGGGGCATGAAAGAACAATGGATCGAAACATTAAACATTATGGGAAAAGGGGATATTTATCAGGAAAGTTTTGTTAACATAATTGATTTATGCATCAGGAGTTCGAGAGGCAGTACACAAATCAAACCAGCGGAACATCATCGGTTTGTAAGAGAATATAAAATCTCATCAGAAGGAGTAACGCATGTGGAAATTGGAAATTTATTTGAAAATTTTAAGACTGATATACTAGGAACATTGACTACACAATTGGATTTTTTGCAGGCCAAGCAAAAGCAAATGGAGGCAGAACAGAATTTTGCAATCTTATGCCCCAAATGTAGGAAGAAGCATAGCTATAAGGAGTGTGCACTAGATGCAATCCAAACATGCACCATATGTACAAGGGATCACTCTACGGAAAGTTGCCCCTCACTACCTGCACTGAAAGTAGTATATAAGGAGGCAGAAGAAGAGCCAGAAGCAGTGTATTTGCTCAACCAATGCCATCAGTGGCAGCTACGACAAACTGGTATGTTTTTAGACCCAACTTCATCTTTTCAGTATCCGCAGTGTAATTCTAAACAATATAATACATGGCAAAGTCAATTTCAGCTTCCATTTCCAAACTGGTCACCACAGTCATATCCTTAGGCGAACCTGTGGCTGAATCAGACGAGCCAATCTGGTTGGTCGAATCCTCCTTATCCCCCACCATATTGGCAAAAAAATCCATACCCACCACGATGGAATCCCCCTACTTCACAAAGCTCAGCCTAGCAGACTAATTGGAAAAGACCAACACATAAGCCAGTAGAAAATATCCCTCTCCCTCAACCTACACTGCCAACTTTACAACAAAATCCCCAGTCTAATCTAAGACCGCAACTCCCATCCCAACCCAACCCCAATCCAAATAACAGACCAGTCCAATCTCTCCAAATCCTAGAAACACCAGAGGGACCCGACCTGAGGGAGTGTAATGATCTTCAGCTAAGATCTGGGTGTATTATTCAAACTGAGAGAAATAAAATAGTTCATATTGAAGATCACTTACGTGGAAAACATCTGTCACATGAAGAGGATGTGGATAGACAGCAAAATCATAATCAAGAAACCACATCCTCTCCCTCATTCCCAAAGAAATTAGTCATACCTCGACCTATACAACAGCCTGATTTTGGCATTCTGGGAGAATTGCAAAATTTGTACATAAAAATTCCATTCCTCCAAGCCATTTAAGGCATCCTGATATACACAAAAACTATTAAATAATTGTCCATAAAAACACCAAGGAAGAATATAATAAATAATCCAAGAGTTCAAGTAGTCAACACTTTATCTGATTTATTATCAGGAAAGGAAACACCCATTAAGTATGAAGACCTAGGAAACCCAATAGTAACTGTCCAGATTTATGGTCAAACCCTGCCCAATGCCTTAGTTGATCTTGGAGCTGCAATCAATATCTTAACAACCACTACTTGCCAAAATCCAGGCATTACATCTACAGAACCCACCTCCACTTTGTTCGAATTGGCTGACCGATTTGTGGTTAGGCCGGAAGGCATACTACATGATGTCATGGTCTCGGTTGACTCCTGGGAATATCCAACCGATTTTCTGATAATAAATTCTAAGACCCGACTTGATGGACATCCATTGAACTTAGGAAGACCTTATCTCGCTATTGTTGATGCCTATATCGGCTGTCGGCAAGGGAACATGATCATAACCAAGGGGGTGGATATCAAGAATTTAGTACTATATCCCCCAGCATAACCACGTATCACAATAGTCAAAACTAATAGGCACCCTATATCATATCTTACTGATAACATTAGATCTCCATTAACTATACAAGAAGCACTTGAGTTCAAAGACCAAACAGAAGATGATGCCATCAGTAATTTCATTAGTCAAACTGAACTCACATCTCGTACCCAATGTCGTATGATAAAAGTAGCATTTGATAATGAATTAGAAGAGGACGCTTTGAAATATACCCATGATCACACAATTCCTATCAATTCTATTGCAAACAGTAAAATTGTGGAGATTGAACCTAGAAAAACCTTAAAAATTAACACCAACCTCACATTCGAACAAGAAACAAAGCTCATCCATATGTTAAGGAAATATAAAGAAGCATTTGCATGGGATTACCCTGATATGAAAGGAATTGACCCCCAATTATGTACACACCACATTTACATAGAAAATGATGCAAGACCTGTTGGGCAGCCTTAGAGGAGACTAAATCCTCATCTAAAAGAAGTAGTAAAAGTTGAGCTTCAAAAACTTTTAGATGTTAACTTTATCTATCCTATCTCTGATAGTAAACGGGTCTCCCCGCTTGTGGTGGTACCAAAAAAGAATGGGAAATGGAGAATCTACGTGGACTACAGGGAGCTAAATAAAGCAACACAAAAAGATCACTTTCCTATCCCATTCATCGACCAAGTATTAGACACTTTGGAAGGGAAGAAATTCTTTTCCTTCCTTGATGGCTTCAGTGGGTATAACCAAATACAGATTTCCCGTGAAGATCAGGACAAAACTACTTCTACTTGTTCTTGGGGAACATTCGCTTACCGAGTTTTACCTTTTGGCTTATGCAATGCCCCTGCCACATTCCAAAGGGATATCCTTAGCATTTTTGCAGACCTAATAAATGAGCAACTCGAAGTATATATGGACGACTTTACTCCATACAGAGATGAGTTTGATCCAGCACTGGGTATACTAGAAAAAGTCCTACAACGTTGCATTTCTACCAGGCTTTGTTTAAGCCATGAAAAGTGTTATATGATGATGACGAAAGGACTTATTTTAGGACACTATATTTCAGCGGCTACTATTCAGGTAGATCCAGCCAAAATCCAAATACTTTTGCTTATTCCTACTCCTAAAACTCAAATAGAGGTACGTAGCTTTCTTGGATTCTCTGGTTACTACAGAAGGTTTATATAACATTATTCACGTATCGTTGCACCCTTGTATGCACTAACTGGTAACGTCGATTTTCTTTGGACAGAGAAATGTGAACGTGCTTTCAGGGATCTGAAGAAGCTTGTGTCTACAACCACAGTCCTTCGAGGACCAAATTGGGATTTTCCATTCCAGATATCATTTGATGCCTCAAACACAACCATTGGAGTGGTCCTTGGACAGGAAGAGGATAGAAAACCATATGCAATTTATTACATTAGCAAAAATCTATCCCCTGTTGAATTAAACTATACTATCACTGAAAAAGAATTTCTAGTCATTATAAATATTGTTAATAAATTCAGACATTACATTACTGGATATCCTGTTATCTTGTACACAGATCATTCTGCTATAAAATATTTAGCAAACAAGCCTATCACAAATGACAGAATAACTAGATCGTTGATTTTATTGCAGGAATTTGATATTACAATCAAGGATCGACTCGGGAGAGAAAACCCGGTAGCTGATTTCATCTCAAGAATGCCAAAGCCAATTGATGCAGCAGTAGTTGAAGATCAATTTCCAGATGAGCATCTCTTTGCTGTTGTTATTCAAACACCCTGGTATGCTGACGTTTCCAATTACCTAGCAGTAGGGAAGTTACCAAGGCATCTAACCCCTAATGAGTGAAAACAGATTGTTCAGCGAAGTACTAGATTTTCTTGGACTGAGGGATATTTGTTTCACACAGGGGCATACATGCATATCAGGAGATGCGTTCGAGAGGATGAAATTTTTGACATATTTAAAGCCTGCCATGACCAACCATGTGGTGGAAATTTTGATGATCGCAGGACTAGACATAAAGTGTTATAAATAGGGTATTATTGGCCCACATTTTTCAAAGATGCAAAGAAATTTGTCCAAGCATGTGACAGCTACTAGAGAGCGGGATGCCCTAGTCAGTTGGATGAGATACCTTTGAAACCACAGCCAGTCATCGAACCATTTGAGCGATGGGCTCTTGATTTCATGGGACCAATCAACCCACCATCAAACCAGAAAACATACATTTTGGTGGCAACAGAATATGTCACCAAGTAGGTTGAAGCATAGGCATTGCCAAGAGCCACAAAAGAATCTGTTATACAGTTCCTATTCCATCTATTTGTACGTTATGGCTTTCCAAGAGAGATAATTACAGACGTTGGACCACAGTTTGCTGGAAACATAATAGCTGCAACACTCAACAACTATCATGTCCAACATAAAATTACTACTCCATATCACCCACAGGAAAATGGGCAAGTAGAAAGCAGTAATAAAATAATAGAAACAATACTAACAAAAATTGTTGCATCACATAGACGTGATTGGGCTGCCAAACTACCCGAAGCACTGTGGGCTTATAGAACAACATGGAGAAGCACCACTGATTACTCACCTTATCAGCTAATATTTGGAAAACAGCCTATTTTTCCCATATAATTTGAAATCCAAACATTACAAACAACACAGGAAGTTTGTTTAGAACTAACTGAGGTACAAACTAATCGCCTACAACAGATCAATGAGCTAGATGAAATTAGGCTCTCTGCACTTCAACACACTGCCCTGATATATGAGCAGAGAGCTAAATGGCATGATTCTCTCATCAAAAATAAAGTCTTCCACGAAGGAGACTGGGCTCTTTTATACGACTCCAGGTTTTAGGACTTCCCTGGGAAAATCAAGACTCGTTGGCTGAGACCATATGAAATCCAGAAAGTACATGACAATGGTACCCTTACCCTAATTACTATCATGGTTCTGGATATGCCTTTAAGACAAATAACCATCGAGTCTGTCTCTATCACAAACCACTTACTCGGGAGTCCTACCAACAGCTACGCCGAGATTTAGATGTGGAGATATTAGGGGAGGAAGACAAGTCTTCCTCGCCTGTAATTCACTAAGGAATTTACTTTTCCTTACAATCTATACATAATTTCTTGAGTTACTTTTGTACATATCGTTGAAACAAGTTTTGCTACCTCTGATGTTCCTTTTCCAAAGGAACAACATGTTTGTTTTCTGTTGTTCCTTTTCCAAAAGGAACAATGCTTTTGATTTCTGTTGTTCCTTTTCCAAAGGAACGGCATTTGTGTGTTTTTGTTGTTCCTTTTCCAAAGGAACAACATGTTTGTTTTCTGTTGTTCCCTTTCCAAAAGGAACAACACTTTTGATTTATGTTGTTCCTTTTCCAATGGAATGACATTTGTGTGCTTTTGTTGTTCCTTTTCCAAAGGAACAATGCTTTTGTTTTCTGCTATTCCTTTTCCAAAAGGAAAATCACTTTTGATTTTTACTATTCCTTTTCCAAAGGAACATCACGTTTGTTCTCTGTTGTTCCTTTTCCAAAAGGAACAACACTTTTGATTTCTGCTGTTTCTTTTTCAAAGGAAAGACATTTGTGTGTTTTTGTTGTTCCTTTTCCAAAGGAACATCACTTTTGATTTTTGGTGTTCCTTTTCCAAAGGAACAATACTTTTGATTTCTGTTGTTCCTTTTCCAAAGGGACGACATTTGTGTGCTTTTGCTGTTCCTTTTCCAAAGGAACAACACTTTTGATTTCCATTGTTCCTTTTCCAAAATGAACAACACTTCTGATTTATGTTGTTCCTTTTCCAAAGGAACGGCATTTGTGTGTTTTTGTTGTTCATTTTCCAAAGGAGCAACACTTTTGTTTTCTACTGTTCCTTTTCCAAAAGGAACAACACTTTTGATTTCTGTTATTCCTCTTCCAAAGGAACGATATCTGTATGTTTTGTTGTTCCTTTTTCTAAAGGGAAAACATTTGTGAACTATTGTTGTTCCCTTCGTCAAAAGAAACACCATTTGTATGATTTTTCTCTCTTGTGAAATAGCTTGTTCCTTTTGCTATTCTAAATTGAGGATGCTTATTGCTAATTTTCTTTCAATTTTTTTTTAATACAACTATGCACTTATGGAATGGGAACAAAAACACAGCATACGGAAATCAGTCAATCATAACTCACTATCTTTATAAGAAACTTCCCTGAATTGGTGAGAAGACACAAGGAAAGACATGCTTATTCATCATCTTTTGATGCCATTGCTCTACTAATTCTGTTCTGATTGGTTATTTGTATCATGATGGTTCCTTTTTAATCCTATTTGATTATCATCCAGCAATAAGAGCAAAGGATCTATACCTTCCTATTCGGATATTAAGGCTTCTTCCACCATTCCTACTCTTAAGGAGTGTTGAACCACCCTTTGTGTATGAACATGAAAGACACTTTATGAAAAACAAGAAAAAAGGAAGCAAAACATGGTTTTTAAAATTGTCAAATTGTAGGATAGGAAGTCTCATTACGAGCTGGCCTACCATGATCATCAGGACGGAAGTGAAGTGGCATTCCCAATATGGCCACCACACCAGGGAAATGGTCCAAAAGGTATATCAAACAAACAACCCTTGGAATAGGAGGTCTCATCATGAGTCGGCCTGCCCACTATTCTCTCCTTCCTCATGAATGGCATTATGGCTAACTGGTCACCAAGCCAGCATAATGGCCTACATTTTGACATTGCACAACGTTTCCTAGAATACACAAAGGACTATGGTTCCAGGGGTGAAACAAACAACTCTGCCAAGGTTATGGACACCTGTCAGAAGCAAAGCTCTGTTAATGGTATTGGAGTCGCATCATTTACACCAATAGGTAAGTGGATTGCATCCTTTTTCTTCCTATGCTGTGGTAATCAATTATATGATATTGCCCCAACCATATAATGCATGACTATATATTATCACCAATCATTACAAAACCAGTGACAATGACCACATGAGACTCTCTATTTACGGCAAATGTCTTATCCCTGAACTTCCATCAAATCACCACGGTATCTTACGTATTGAAGCGACACAACTTTATACCTCGATTTCAGTAATAAGCTATTTTTTGTAAGCATGGTATATTGCCATACATTGTTCCTTAAAGACCTTGCTGCAGAACAGGCACTGCTCCTTTATTTGACGGCTGGGACAACCTATCACATTGTGGGGGGGGAGGTTAACTTCATCATTATCCAGAGCATGTGTCACCTCGCCATTTGGGAGATTATGTACTCGGGTATAGCACGACTCAACGGTATTATCTCTTTCTATTTTTTTCTTTTTTTGTTCTCTCTACATGAGTTGTTGTTCAAAGCCATTTCCACTGCATACGTCGTAGCATGAGAGTTTGAACGAGTGTTACATCATTAGCTTCTCTACGTTTCAACAAATAGCTACCGTTCCTTTGAGAATTTGTAGTGAAAATATGCGGGGAAGGTTAGTGCACAGAGAACCACAAGTGCTAACTGTTTTGGCTGCAGCCTGGGAAATCCTCGAAAGAGCAGGATGGCTGACCTATCTTAATCGCTCGAAGGAGTCCAATGAAACAGTAGCAATTGAATTTTTACAAAATTTGCAAGAGGACTACTCCACAGTAAAAGGAAAACGTATAGCAGTCACCGATGGCATAATTGCAGAAGTCTTGGGACTGTCAGCCACTGGACCAGTATGGACGATAAAGAAGGAAAGGCTACATAAGATTTTAGAAATCTTTCAGGAGGAGGGATAGAGTCTGACAATTCGAGGAAAGGGGTTGCTGCCAGCAACACTGGGAGAGTCGTGGGCAGAATTAGCAAATATCATCCAAAGCTACATCACCTGTGAAGGTAGAAAAGACATGGTAATACCATGACATCTTAAACTCCTAGCTGTTCTAAAACAAAAATGCTCTGTAAATTTACCTACATTTTTGAATTCACTACTTCATGACATTGCACGAAGCATGAAAAGAGCACAGCAGGTAGAGTCAGTCGTTAGCCACCATGGATTAATTCGGTTGATAGTCAACCATAGTCTCACCCAGTAGCAGAGCTGTTGGGAAGAACTAATTACCATTGTCAATGGAGGGTTGGCAACAACCGAACGCCCGAAAAAACGAAAACAAGTCACTAGCACACCCCAACGTCTAGAAAAACGGAAGCAGGACACTTTCACACCAGAGCAACCTAAAAAACATAAGAAATCCGAAAAATGGAAACATGTTACCAGCACACCCAAGCAACTAGGAAAACGCAGGAAATTGGCCAGGCTCGCATGGCTACGAGGGGGGATGGAGAAGCCCCAGGAAGGCACTAGCCAAATAGTATAAATCGAAGATGAGAAATCCCCAAGGGAGGACAAGGAAACAGAAGTACAAGATGAGAAGGGAGAGCAGTCTCCAGAGGCAGAAGTAGAAGAAGAAGAAGAAGAAGAAGAGGCAAAACAATCTGTAGAAGGAGAAGAAGAAGAGGAGGTAGAGCAATCTGCAGAAGGAGAAGAAGAAAAGGATGAGCAATCTGAACAGGAAGGAGACGAGGGAAAAGAAGCTGAGTAATCCGAGCAGGAGGAAAGAATGGAAGAGAAGGAAGGTAGCCCATTACAAGACCCATTAGGGGAAGATGAATTGGCCAAAGTTTTGGCCAATATGGGTGAATATGGCCAACCTCTGAGTCCATCAGACCTCCATGCCGGAGAGAAACCCCAGGAGAAAGATGCACTGAGGAATCACATGCAGAAGAGGCAGAAGTAGAAAATTTGTCGATTCATGATGAGAAGATGTCAGAAAATGCTGAGCAGGAACAACCCGTTCCTAATCAGAAGGCACCAGAAGAAAGTTTAGAGGATATAAGGGCAGAAGAAGAATTAGCCCAAGAAATAACAGACCTAATTATGGTTCTTGCCCCGAAACAACCACCCTAGGAAGAAAACCAGGAAGCTAGCCGCAGTCCAAACTATAGTAAACAACCTGTTGTTCCTTCTGAAAAAATGGGGGAAATAAGGGAATTAAGAAAGGAACAACAAATATTATTGAACATAATGGTCCAGCTTCACCAGTAGATTAGGATTCTAAAGATGAGGCAAAGGGTAAAAGGGACTTCGGGAAGAAAATGTCTGACCACACCAGTAAAATCCCTTAAGGGCAAGAGGCAGAGCACCAAAATCCATCCTACTGCCCAAAACCCTGACAAAAGCCAAGCTGTTATTCCAAATGAATCTAAAAAGTATATTGATGTTCCAATTGAAAAGGAACAACAATGGGCTGATGTTTAGGTTAAAATAGAAAAGGATGATAAGATAGTTCAGACGGAGGCACCACCTTCAAGAGTAATAAGGGTTATGAACTCGAAGCAACGCAATAAGAAAGTTCAGGTAAAGCTCCCAGCCTCCACAGCTACATGGAAAGAGGATCTGAAAATGATAACCCTTCAGAAAGGTTTGAAACAGGCCCAGCAAGAAGCAGAAAAGCTTAGGGAGCAAACGACCATTCGAGAAAAATATGAAGAACTACAGCAACAGCTAAGGAACGTCAACTTATCTGAAAGCCAGGCCTTCGAAGGATGGCAGAAGGAACAAGAGAAAGCTGCAAAGGTAACTCATAGATTAGATGTAGTTATCAAACAGATGGATACCTTGTGTTCTCTATACGATGACGTCCTAGCATGTAGAGCCCCTGCTAAGAACTATGCCCTATTTTTAATGGAAAGGTATTTACAATTGAAAATAAAAGCTATTAAAGCAGGTGCTCCCATACAAATTAACACTATAGATGATTTCATAAACTGTTGTAAACATTACAGGGTAAAAGTGCAGAGATTATTGTGTGAATTTTACTTGCATAACCTTGTACTAGAACAAGAGACCGAACTGAAACCTGGCCCTTTTGTTGGGGAAATTCAACTGCAAGAATTTATTTCATTTGCAGTCAATCAAAATAAATGGCTCAAGGCCTACAATGCTTTTCAAAGACAGGAAAACGGATTAGATCTATGGGTAAGAGCTGAGCCTAGGAACCCAACACAGTTATGGAGGAGACATAGAAATCTCATGAAGGCTGTAGGAGAGATTGAAGCATTAGGACCCGTGCATGAGGCAATCATTCGGCAAGGACTTGGATATTTTTCCTCTATTAAAGACCCTTCCATTAATGCAGCTAAATTTCGATATTGAATATCTAATCCGAATATCTAGCTGAGAGAAGCATTTAATTATGAGAACTTTAAGCTTGCTTCCAACAGTTTTCTCCTCTATGGCGAAATTGTTTTGAGGGCAAGGCCATCCTGGTTATGATATAGGTTCCAGATTCCAATCATTTGGCATCCTGCACCCAGATACCAAGCCCTGTATGAGATGCTTGAGGGTTAGACAGGCCATTTTTTTGATCATTTAGTTTTGCATCACGGATGTAGTCCCTCACATGAGATTCCATCTCCAACCTACTCACTCACTACCTTGCATGTGAACTACAATGTTTTCATGAGGCCATGAAAAAGGGTAAGCTGGGGGGTGTGTGGAGTATCAAAGAAGGTACGTTTTCATGGTTATTTTAGTATCTTTTCATTAGGACTTATAAGCCTTTTTACATTATGAACTTAGAAAATAATAAAGAATTATAACGAAACATGTGAGATTAATATAGAATGCTGACAATTGTCATTTCCATGTACAGGAGGGAGGAAAAATGAAAAGTGGCCATGCTAAAGGAAAAGACAAAGATGAATTAACTACCGTCCCTTCGACGGGAGATCGCATGCAAGCCAGATCAAAATGGACCAACCGAGGAAAGGAAGCAGAGAAACAGCTCGGTGCAGAAAAGAGAAGAAGTAACTCAGGATTAACGATTCTGCGGATCCCTCAGGATCCTTGATCCTAAGGGATCGTTGTTTTATCTATTTCTCCATCTAGATATCTCCGTCATCATCCTTATATAAGGGATAGCATTGTTAGCTAAGGGGGAGAATGCCTTTATGTAATTTCTTTTAAAAAGATCAAGACTATGATCATTATGTCTTGTTAAGACTTGCGTTACTGTAATTTTGCGTCATGCATTAACACAAACTTGGTTACTCTTTTATCTTTCAGTCTAGATCAACCTTAAGCAGTGTACCCCTAGAGGCTAAGGGCTCGGCCCTGGAGGACACTTGCTCTTGTACCATTACGCGTGGTTTCTGTGTGGTTTGCTTATCGACGTGATCTGGTAATCTGCTGTGTTTTATAAAGTTTATGTTATATGCTCTGTTGTGTTTAACCCATTTAATATTCCTGCAAACAAAAGTGTTGTATTGACGCTGCATCATGTTACTATTCCTTTAAGTGTCGGTATAATACGGTTAATCTGTACGGGATACTGTTGTTCCATTACAAAGTTTTTGTGTTATGCGATTGTGCCTTAGCATCAGAGAATATATCTTGGAAGTTCTGATTTTATATGATTATTGAATCCTTGAATATTATTGTTTCCATCTTGAGATGCAATCATATTCTTTTACTTAGATCGATAACAGAGTTAGATTAAGCACGTTGCGTTTATACAGTTTTCAATGTTATTCCTTCTCGGATCCGTAGGCAATGCTGTTCCATAGTGTGTGTACATATTTAAGAATGACGAATTGATGTTTGGATTGGTGTGATTGAAAAGATTCACAGCTTGTTGAAATTAGTTACTGCTCATTTCCTTAAGTGTTGTTCCATTTCCAAATTGTCGTTTCATTTCTAAATTGTTGTTCCATTTCTGAATTGCTGTTCCATTTTGAATTGTTGTTCCATTTTCAATTGCTGTTCCATTTTGAATTGTTGTTCCATTTTCAGTTGCTGCTCCATTTCAAGGTTGTTGTTTTATTTCATTGTTGTTTTCTTTACCTGCCGTTTCATTTCTCATTTGTTAAGGACAATCTTAGGCTGTAGTGAGCATCGACATCTGCTACCAGACTCCCAGATCCCCGATCTATTCTCCGATTTCTTTTCTATCAATTTCTAAAAGGATGGGTTATTGCTACCGAACCCTTGATTGATGCATTATTTCATATTTGAGTGTGTGATTTAGCCTTTTGAAGTAGTTAAGTTGTAGACACGTATTAATTTACTTTTGTAGTTTTAAAACAACTGTACTATGAGCATTACTCTGACAAATGCTAAGCCTCAGACTGAGATACTCTTTGAAATAGCAAAAGGTTCCCGGATTGACATATTAATGTGAGGTAATTAGAGGTGAGAGAGACCCTTTTTATAGCTCCACAGATTCACCATAATATTAAAGTGGCACATGATTGAAAAACATGTTATGTCGACAAAAAGAGATCATACAAAGAGTTTCAAGCTGGGGACCATGTTTATTTAAGAGTAAAACCTAGAAAAAGTACATTAATAATGGGCACTTGTCCAAAATTGGTGCCCTGATTTTGTGGGCCATTTTAGATTTTGGATAGAGTAGGACTTGTAGCTTATCAACTAGCTCTACCTAGTCACATTAAAGTTCATAATTTTTTTCATGTTTCCTTACTTAAGAAGTATGTACATGATAATTCTCATATTATTGACTGCAAAATGTTATAGGTGGAACATGAAGGAGATGGTAAAACTACTCTGAATTCTTGATCGAAAAGAGATTTGACTCAGGAATCGAGTTGTTGCTTGGGTTAAAGTGCAATGAAAGCACTATAATCCTGAGGAGGCTACTTGGGAGCAAGAAGATGAAATGTAGAAAAATAAATTGTTTCAGCCAAAAATACCTATGAACTAAACATCAAGGACAGTGTGCATAAACATGGGAAGGATGTAATATCACTCTACTATGTAAGGTTTTTTCTATTTTCTTAAATATCTTTGTGTATAAGAAAGGTAGAAAACCAATGAAGATACTTTAGAAAAAGAACTATTGTGAATAATTATTTTCATTATTAATAAAATGGATGAAACTTAGGCACTGGGAGGAAACCCTCGAGAATGAGATTTTTTTCCAAAAAGAGAAAATTGAGAAGATCTTGTTGCTAATGAGATTGGACAAATCCTTCAAGACAACGATTCGAGAAAAATTCTAGATGAGACAGAGGGATGGGAGAGAAAAATCCCTTAGAAGGACTTAGCTGAAGAAATATGCTAAGTTGGTTGCACTTAAAGCACTGGGGGAGAAAAAGGTGGGTTGTTAAGGGAAAACACTAGGCAAGTGGGAAATAAATCCCACAAAAGAGGAATGTCGCAAAAAAGAAATAGTTATCATGAAGGAAAGGTATAAAATACCCATTGATGGGATTGATGAGGTTCTTGTTAGCCTAGCAACAAATCATAGCTTGGGGGTTAACTGGAGGAACTTAGTTATAAGTTTGGGTGGTGAAGGTGTCAGATTCCTAATTTTGTTTCTTCGCGACAACTCTGGTTATATTGTTCATTGTTTGATTCACTTATGTATTACATGAAGGTAGATGTAGATGCATTTTTCATTTGAATGTTGTTGATATAAATTTTAGTCGTTTAAAAATTGTATTTTAGTTAGGACAAAGGATTATGGTGAAGACGGATGTTGAAAATAAAATAAATGGATGCTCTATTGTGATTGAAAAATGAGAAGTAGAATTTATGGGCACATAAACATCATATTAGATAATTGATTTATGACTATGTTATACTTGTATTGAGAATGGTTGAAATCTAACATGGGTATTCTTAATGATACAAACTTATTAAGTATATATTTCATGACTACTTTTAATGTATAGGAGATCTATAATCTTAGAATAATTAGTATTAAATGAATTATAATGTAGGAGGTAAGAGATTGAAATTAACAAGTTAAACTGCTATGAAATTGTAACTAATGGGGAGAGGTGGCTTCCATGTAGTGAAGTGTGAATCTATCCTAGAAATTTGAGCTTGGAACATATTAAAATGTGTGTACTATAGTATTATACGCGTAGCTAATCTAGATTGGAATTTTTGGTTCCATTTATGTAACTTATACATAGTAATTGAGGTGTTATAGCTGAAAGCAAGAGCTAGTACGACGCTAGCATGTTGAGTGCAATA
Organism: Pinus taeda; assembly: GCA_000404065.3. Taxonomy (NCBI): domain Eukaryota; kingdom Viridiplantae; phylum Streptophyta; class Pinopsida; order Pinales; family Pinaceae; genus Pinus; species Pinus taeda. The sequence continues at coordinate 207,070 of APFE030605950.1, forward strand.
CTCAACAATGCACAGGGATTTTAATTAACTCAAGTTTACAGAAAAATAATGTCGAAGGAACATTCTAGAACAATAGGAAAACAATTTGATGCTGGAAAGAAAGTTATAGTGTTATTTATCAAATAAGTAAGGGGGTTTGAGATGCTTAGTATCCCTCCCACAGTATATACTTTTATTGTTATAAAAGTTCCAATGTCAACAAGGTACTGTATGTATCGAAGTTGTGTGCAAAAGAAGCATATAATGAAAGAATCTGAATGAAAATGCACAGTCGTGCTCCACCAAATCCAACCAAGGGTAAATTTTTAGCAGTAATATCCAAAGGCAGTACCTCAAACTAGCACAAGATTGACAATTTGATTTTCCATAGGTAGTGACCAAACTAAGTAATTAAAATTAACTAGAAAAAAATTATATGCTTGACCCAGAATAGAAAATTATATTGGAAAACGACACAGAACTAGAACCAAAGCTAACATGAGTACAACAGTTTCATAAAAGGGCAGTATGCATATGTATTATTCTACTAAACCACATAAATATGTAAACAAAATGTGTAGAATAAGCCACAATTGGGTTCTGAGAAAGAAGAGACATTAGCTAGAATGTATAAAAACCTCACTAGAAACTAGTAAAAGCATAGAAAGTTGCCACAACATCATAGTATCCTACCTAAACATAAGGGGAAATGCAAAATGGGTTGAATCCAGGTTGATTTTCTCCCATGAATCTCCCACAAGCCACAAAAATGTCGACCTCTACCAAAACCATATGCCACAACACTGAGAGGCCTTCCAACACAAAGAACAATGAACAATGTGGCATAAGGTTCCATCGTCCAACAAAAAAGCAGGTTAGGGTTGGGATGGGGTGATTCGTATCGTTGATCGACCCCCAAGTTATCTCCACTGTCGAACATAACCCAATAACCACTCGTGCCCATGTGAACAAGATGATCATGGCACCAAGGCATTGGCTTACTCTGTTCCCATGGAGAAATCTCATGGGGATCATTGAAATGGAAAAATTCAATAGTGCAACATGTGAGATTTATTTCAGGGTGAAGTTAGTATGGTTGAAACTTTATTGTAGCCGAGAGGGGATATAAATGTAGCACTATAGTTATGTAATGGTAATAATATAACCCCAAGATAAACAACCATAATATAACTGAAAGATGTGTTGGGGAAAGAGAAAGTTATATAAGTTATGGTACCACATGTATAAAGATAGCCATTGTAGATTCAACACCTTTAATATAGATTTGAGATTAGTAAGGGGTTCCAAAGGTGAAAAAATGTATGCAGATCAATAAATTTGTAAATGTACAAGTAGGTGAAAATAGGTGGATATTCACATAGGAATTTTTTATTTATTTTTTACACTTTGATGATAGGGACTTGACATACGTTTAATCCCCTTCAAGGAATGTATGTTTGCAACAAGGAAGTGAAGAATTTCATAACATAGGTCCAACACCCCTCCCTAGATTGGACACTATGCGACAAAGAACTCTAAAACACTTTTAGGTGGATGAAAGTGATTTATCATTACTTGAATGTAAGATCCCAAAACTAGCTATCCATTACCAATTCTATAAAATTATTGAACAATACTTTGAAACAAATTTTGATGTATCGAAATGCAAGTTATTTTTGTCTTTGTAAAACCCTAGGAATTTAAGTATTGTTATAAGAGCTTTAGGCATTAAAATGTTGAAAAAATATGGAAAAAAACAGTGATCATATCATTCAAAAACTTGTAGATTCTTTTAAAATAATTTGCAGGACAACCCGATCGTAAGACCATATTGTAGGCCATCGTGTCTTATCACAATGAATTACTAACATGATCACAAGAAAGTGCTATTTGCAATGTCAAAACCTTTCACAAATATTCTATTAGATGAGATAACATTGACACAGTTGACAAAAGAGATTGTTGTACCTTATTTGGTTAGCTACCTCATTACGATATGAAGTTAATTGGAGCAGTTAAGGGACTATTGCAATTTTTTTGGCATGAGAACACTAGACCTTCTTCTAACCTAAAAGCTATAATAAAATTAAGAAAGGGGCTCTAGGGACCATGAACCCCACATTAAACACTTCCTTAACATGAAATAGACGAAATTGTGAGAGAGATTCAAGAATGCACATTTTTCACTTAGATTGGACCAATGATCATTTGAGAAATGAATTCCTTGTTATGTTAGAATAAACACAACATGTAACACATTTTTTTGCAAATACCACATTGAATAGTCTTAGTATTACCATAGATATTTGTATATTTTTCTCTATTCAATAATGCCTTTATGCAATAATTCTCATCTCTATTGCCACCAAGACAATCTAAAGACTTTATTCATAGTATCTTGTCTACAATGCCTCAAGGGGGCACATTTTATCAAAATTCTTGCTTACAGGGGACATGCTTCACTAGTGGTGGAATGGAATTGCTAAGAAAGTGCATCCATGTGAGCGATGAGTATGAATTTGGGAGAAAGGATGTTGACTTGCAAAGATTCATATATGTTGTATACAATTTTGAGGAAGGGAACAAATGACAAAATATACAATTGGTCTCTTCCTAGGTTAGTGATGAGTACACAAATAGTATATTTTTTTCATTCAAATTGGAGTTTGATGCTAGGATTTAAACATTGTAGAAATATGTATTTATTTTTATTCATCCATGTATGAGTATTATACCATGTATGGTTTCATCAAGGAATTATAGTAAAACACCCAAAAATATGTGTAGCATGTCGAAATGGCTTAATATTAGGATGATAAATTTTTAGTATATAGAGATATGTTTCCCATTGGTACTATTTTATTATTGGTGGATTTTGTAGGGAATTACACCCATCCACCAAAAAGTGAGATTTAAATCCAATATTTTCACTCAAAATAGGTCAACATAATGGTCCATATAACATATAGAAATGTGCCATATAGTAGTAAAGACAATAGGGTTATATTGAAGGAGTATCACTTCTACATAAGTCATGATAGGTGTCGTGACTTAGCTTATGTACAAAACGTCTTTCAATTGTTATATAATCAATTGAAACAGAATAATATATGGATGGAACAATATTGGATTTGGTTGTATGGTCACAACATCTAGTTAAGAGATACATGTGTATTTCAATGGTTTTGTATGTTTCACAAGAAAAAAAAGAAGGTACCACATACTTTGAACTATTTTTATACGAGGCATATAAAAGGGGAGCATGATAGAGTATGTTCATGCATTAGAATTTAATTATGTAGGGAAGAAATGAAATTCACTACTACTTCCTTCATTTGAGATGAAAAATATGTTTTTCACCATTTTTCCTTAGTTATGGGTGTGGGAGAAACAAGATGGGAATACAAACCAATCAATAAATCATAGGTACATATTATTTTTTTGCAAGACGATCAATGTAGATCAATCTCAATTAAACAAATGAAAAACATCTAGGGAACTTGAGAATTTCATTCAATTTAATTTTTAAACAATTGCATACTTAAAATATGGATGATAAATCTCTCTTTCTTCTATGAAACACGTGGTAGTAGTGAATGGGACAAATGTGATTCGATAAACTGGGTCGATAGTTGGCATTATGTATTTCTCTCCATCGATCAACATATAACTATAGAATTATCACAATTAGAGGAGGACCAATTAAGTATTTTAGTAGATTAAGGTCACATATTAGATCTTGTACAACTAGGTTCAATGAATATTTTATTAACTATCATAAACTTAGAATTATTTACTTGTTTAGTGGACTCCAATGTTGAAGCTCAATTTTTTGCAAGGTGCATATATTCCAGTGGTTTCCCCAAAAGGAATTGATTTTTGATTGTGTAGATGGTTATAAAAAGAGTAATATATAACAAAAAATGAAAGAAGATAGCAAAGAAAAGGGTTTGTGAAATAGATGAAGTAATTTTATATACCACTATACAAGCATAATTATTGGGACAAATCTTCAACTGCCAACAATTCTAGGTAACGAATCATCGACGATAAAATGATTTCTACCTTATCATTAATATAAGAAATTAATGGTTAACATTCCTATGAGAAGTGATTATGATGGTCTACTTGGTTGACCATAGCTAAGTAGTTAGGTATGAGGTATCTTTGTTATTTCCTAGTTGTTATGTGCTACATGGTATGCCATTTTTCAATTAACATATGCATGATTCCTATTGATTATTAATTAATATGTCTAGCTATGTTGTCCTTTGTCATGACAAAGTTAGCCAATGAATGATAGGAACATGGATCACTGATAAGAACAATGGTGTTTTTCAACACCACCCCAATGATTCTTAGAAATATATGCTTTGGATGGCTTCAATTTTTTAGTCCTTTTTTCACATTAATTTTTCTATTATTTCTCTTTTGACTCTATTTTTTGTGACACCTAATGTGTTGTATCATGAGTTATGTCACTTATGGTAAGTATCTTGTTGCATGTTCTCTAGTGCACATGGGCATAAAATTGGGTGGCAGAATTCAACGAAAGGGATAAACTCAGAAAAAATGGTCGAAGTTAAATGTACTTTTTTATTTTTATTTTGAATATCGATGCTCGTTGAATATATGATGGGGGTTCCTTTACCATCGAATATTTGATGGGAGTGCATATACCATTGAATATATTACATTTTGTCTGATATCAAACAAATGTCAGGGAATAGTTGTATAACGGCCAGTTCCACATTAATGACTTCTTTCTCTTGACAAATCTAATTTAGGACCACTTTGCATTGAATTTAACTAATTATAATAAAAATAAGAAATATATTTAAATATATATAATATAATAATATATAATTAGGCTATATTAATATTAATAATTTCATAATAATAATATTATAAAAATTATAATATAATAATATATATAATATAGATATAGATAGATAGATATATATTAGTATAAAATATTACACACACACACACACATTTCACTGAATATCATATAGATTCAACATAGTTTCTATATTATTTGCAATTGTTTCAAATGTTTATAGGCCTATTTTGAGGTTAATTTTTGAAAGTCACATAACATTCTTCAAGGAGGCCAAGGAGACATGGGAGTAATATTAAGGGATTCAAAGGATCGAAAAGTGTTATTTCCCTGTAGAAACTAGAAGGGCTTGAAGCCAAGTATATTTCTAATAATGAAAACTAAAAGGCATTGTAGAGACTATGGACATGCTAAAAGCAGGCATGAATATCATCCATTAGTAAGTTATTCATTATATAACATTGTATTGTAGATTATTTTTGTAAATGTTTATATGCATATTTTATTATTATTATATGTCTTTGTATTGTAAATTGTATTTTCTTACTATCGTAAATATTTATATTCTTTTCAGATATATTTGAATAATGTTTTAAGCTTGATGTGGAGAAATATTATTTAATTATTATGGTTAGGGTCGATTAAGGGGTTAGGTTGAGTTAGGGGTTAATTAGCCTTATAGGCCATTTTTTCACATTCAACCAAATGACCTCGAAGATGGATTAATAATCATCCATTCACAGCTTGCAATCATCCGCTCCAAAGGAAAAACCATCCCCTTTCTGGAAGTTCAAACAATTCTACTTGATATTGGTTAAAAAACTTAATTTAGGTCCCAATCACACTTTCCTAGTTGAGATAGTATGATGACGTAGATTGCATCAAAGAGGAAAGAATTAGTCAATGCTAGTTACTTTCACTTTAAGTGTTATGACCCTTGAAACAAGGAAAAAAAATAAAAATAATTTTGAAGCTTCGACTTCTAGAGGCTTCTATCATGGTAGTTTCCATTCTTTGTTAAGGCTTTATTTGACTTCCTACAAAAGAGATCTCATCTCTTATCCTATGCAGATTATCCCCTTCTAAAGTTGATCTTACCCTAGTTTAATGGATCTACAACCTGCTCATCGTCTTCTATAAATGCATGTCCTGTTATTGGGTTTAGGTTAGGTTTTGGGCTCATATTTGTGCCCTCATTCTGCTCATTTATGTCTAGAGGTCCATAATCCATCCGTGTTCTTGAGGAATGAATGAAGCCTTACTTTTGTGGCAAATGAAGGACAAGATAACTAGGAGAGATCTACAAGGTCAAGGTCTTCAAGGATTGCAATCTCCTCCTACTTTTATTAATACAAAAAATGCATTATTTTTCCTATACATTATGTCTCATTTATGCATATCTAGAAAATGAATTCTTGTCTTCTTGTTTAGAGTTGTTTGTATATTGTATTTGTATGTTTTGGATGATTTGCATGTTCCAATTTTAGCATTTTGAGTTGGAGATAAATCTTTCAAGTGGGGATAAGAAGAGAGCATGAATTGTTTCCCAAGTAAGTATTTCTTACATATTTCATAGTTCTCTAAGGAAATCAAAGCAATTTTGTCTTGGTTGTTTCTACATCAATCCACTATATCTATGAAGATTTCTTTTGTTTGCATAAGGAAATGGGCTAGAAATGTGATCATGATGAACAAGACTATACAAGGGTCAACAATGTAACTCTCGTTAAGAATTGAACGTGTCAAAAATAACCACTAGTAGGATATCGGGGTTTGTTATAATCGAACCACTAGGAGGAAAGAGGGTTCCATTCTTTCCAAATGTATCTTGTTACATAGACAAGGAGAGTAGCTGAGAGGCATAGTGGGATAGGACATAGAGAGGATTTATTCACTATAGTATCCCATTGGCCACAAGTTTTGGTTCTTTAATTTTACTTAGATCCATTTTATATTTAGAGAAGGAGAGCAAAGCAAACTCACCTTCTTGCTAGGTTTCCTCTCAAAAGGGTTTCCAAGGATAAATCTTGTGTCAATTATGGTTTGTGATTTTTTATTTAATTATTGCCTATTTTTTGAAAAATTATACTTTTCATACATAGATAGTAATAATAATCTCATAAATTTAGTAATCTAAAGAGAAATTAACTCTCTTAGTGTAGATTTCATATTTTTTATGTATTATTTAATTATAATTTGTGAAAAAATGTCGAAAGGAATATCTACAGTAGTTTCCATGTAAATCATATTAAAACATCATTATAGTATATTGAGTTAGAAAATTAGGATTTGAATTTCATGATCATACAAGCCCACATCCATTAGGATAGGTAAATAAGGATGAAGAGATAAAGGCAACAAAACAGTGCAGAATTAGATTTTCTATTATTTTTTATTTTATTGATGTAGTAGAACTAGATGTAGTTCCCCTTGAGGTATGTGGATTGGGGTTTGGAAGTCCCTACATGTACGTGTCAGATTAAATCTTCATGTGGAGATCCATTTAGTATTGGCTCATCAAGGATGGAAAACTATTAGAAAATTAGATATTATAGAGCAATGGAACACATAAAATATATTGCAGAAAAATAAACACAGAAAACACATAAAACAAGAGAGACACAGATATACATGGTTCGCCCAGTTTGGGCTACGTCCATGGAGAAACAACCAATCCTTCCTTTTATATTATCCATGAAACTGAAGAGATACAACCTACAGCAGATTCGTTGTAATTCCCTCTTCGCTCTCACACAATCTCCTCTCTCTTTCTCGCTCAGAATACAAATCTACATAGACAGAATACAGTTACCTCATATATAGTGAGGGGTTTCCTTCTAGGGAAAAAAACCTAAATTAAACATAACTTCTACCATTAGATCTCTGCCTAATGAAAAACCCAGATTGCCTACGAAATTACAACATTTTGCAAGCCAATTTTACATCTATTTTTAGCTTTATCTTTGATTTTATTGATGTAGTAGAACTAGATGTAGTTCCCCTTGAATTATGTGGAGTGGGGTTTGTAAGTCCCTACATGTACATGTAAGATACACTCTTCATGTGGAGAGCCATTTAGTATTGGCTCATCAAGGATGGATAAATGTTATAAAATTATATATTACAGAGCAATGGAACACATACAATATATTGGAGAAATATAAACACAGAAAGCACATAAAACAAGAGAGACACAGATATACGTGGTTCACACAATTTGGGCTATGTCCACGGAGAAACAACCAATCCTTCCTTTTATATTATCCAGCAAGATGGAGAGATACAACCTATAATAGATCCATTGTAATTCCCTCTTCACTCTCACATAATCTCCTCTCTCTTTCTCACTCAGAATATAGATCTACATAGATGCAATAAAATCCCCTCATATATAGTGAGGAGTTTCCTTCTAGGGAAAAAAATCCTAAATTAAACATAACTTCTACCGTCAAATCTTTGCCTAATGAGTGGCCCATATTGACTGCGAAATTACAACATTTTACGAGGAAATTTTACATCTATCTTTAGCTTTGGTTTTGATTTTATTGATGGAGTAGAACTAGATGTAGTCCCCCTTGATGTATATTGAGTGGGGTTTGGAAGTCCCTACATGTACATGTAAGATGAAGTCTTCATGTGGAAAGCCATTTAGCATTGGCTCATCAAGGATGGAAAACTATTAGAAAATTATATATTACAGAGCAATGGAACACATAAGATATATTGCAGAAATATAAACACAGAAAACATAGAAAACAAGAGAGACACAGATATTCGTGGTTCACCCAATTTGGGCTACGTTCATGGAGAAACAACTAGTCCTTCCTTTTATATTATCCAACAAAATTAAGAGATAAAACCTACAATAGATCTATTGTAATTCCCTCTTCGCTCTCACACAATCTCCTTTCTTTCTCATTCAGAATACAGATCTACATAGACGCAATACAATTCCCTCATATATAGCGAGGAATTTCCTTATAGGGCAAAAAAACCAAAATTAAACATAACTTCTATCATCATATCTCCGCTTAATGAACAACCCAGATTGACTATGAAATTACAACATGTTACAAGGCAATTTTACATATTTTTAGCTTCGGTTTTGATTTTATTGATGTAGTAGAACTAGATGTAGTTCCCCTTGATATATGTGGAGTGGGGTTTGGAAGTCCCTACATGTACATGTAATATGAACTCTTTGTGTGGAAAGCAATTTAGTATTGGCTCGCCAAGGATGGAAAACTGTTAGAAAATTATATATTACAGAGCAATGGAACATATAAAATATATTGCAGAAATATAAACATAGAAAACAAATAAAACAATAGAGACACAGATATATGTGGTTCACCCAATTTGGGCTACGTCCACAGAGAAACAACTAGTCCTTCCTTTTATATTATCTAGCAAAATGAAGAGATACAACCTACAACAGATCTTATGTAATTCCCTCTTCGCTCTCACACAATCTACTCTCTCTTTCACACTCAGAATATAGATCTACATAGACGCAATACAATTCCATCATATATAGTGAGGCGTTTCCTTCTAGGGAGAAAACACTAAATTAAACATAAATTCTACCGTTATATGTTCGCCCAACGAATGACCTAGATTGACTACAAAATTACAACATTTTACAAGGCAATTTTACATCTACTTTTAGCTTCAATGTTGTTTTTATTGATGTAGTAGAACTAGATGTAGTTCCCCTTGATGTATGTAGAGTGGGGTTTGGAATTCCCTACATGTACATGTAATATGAACTCTTCATGTGAAGAGCCATTTAGTATTGGCTCGTCAAGGATGGAAAACTATTAGAAAATTATATATTATAGAGCAATGGAACACATAAAATATATTGCAGAAATATAAACACAGAAAACAAATAAATCAAGAGAGACAAAGATATACGTGGGTCACCCAATTTGGGCTATGTCCACGGAGAAACAACCAGTCCTTCCTTTTATATTATCCAACAAAACAAAGAAATACAACCTACAATAGATCTATTGTAATTCCCTCTTCACCCTCACACAATCTCCTCTATCTTTCTTACTTAGAATACAGATCTACATATACACAGTACAATTCCCTCATATATAGTGAGGGGTTTCCTTTTAAGGAAAAAAACCATAAATTAAACATAACTTCTACCGTCAGATCTCCGCCTAATGAACGCCCCAGATTGACTACGAAATTACAACATCTTACAAGGCAATTTTACATCTATTTTTAGCTTCGGTTTTGATTTTATTGATGTAGTAGAGCTAGATGTAGTTCGCCTTGATGTATGTGGAGTGGGGTTTGGAAGTCCTTACATGTACATGTAAGATGAACTCTTCATATGGAGATCCATTTAGTATTGGCTTGTCAAGGATCGAAAACTGATAGAAAATTATATATTACAAAGCAATGGAACACATAAAATATATTACAGAAATATAAACATAGAAAACACATAAAACAATAGAAACATAGATGTATGTGGTTCAACTAATTTGGGCTACATCCACAGAGAAACATGCAGTCCTTCCTTTTATATTATCCAGCAAAATGAAGAGATACAACCTATAACAGATATGTTGTAATTCCCTCTTTGCTCTCACACAATCTCCTCTCTCTTTCTAGCTCAGAATACAGATCTACATAGATGAAATAAAATTCCCTCGTATATATCGAGGGGTTGCCTTCTAGGGAAAAAAATCCCTAAATAAAAGATAACTTCTATTGTTAGATCTCTGCCTAATGAATGACCCAGATTGACTATGAAATTACAACATTTTAGAAGGCAATTTTACATCTATTTTTAGCTTCGGTTTTGATTTTATTGATGTAGTAGAACTAGATGTAGTTCCCTTTGATATATGGGGAGTGGGGTTTGGAAGTCCCTACATGAATATGTAAGATGAACTCTTCATGTGGAGAGCCATTTAGTATTGGCTCGTCAAGGATGGAAAACTGTTAGAAAATGACATATTACAGAGCAATGGAAAATATAAAATATATTGTAGAAATATAAACACATAAAACACATAAAACACGAGATACACATATATACATGGTTGACCCAATTTGGGTAACGTCCACGGAGAAATAGCCAGTCCTTCCTTTTATATTATCTAGTAAAATGAGGAGATACAACCTACAATAGATCCGATGTAATTCTCTCTTCGATCTGACACAATCTCCTCTCTCTTTCTCGCTCAGAATATAGATCTACATAGATGCAATACAATTTCCTCGTATATAGCGAGGGTTTTCCTTCCAGGGAAAAAAACCCTAAATTAACATAACTTCTACCATCAAAAATCTGCCTAATGAACGACCCAGATTGACTATGAAATTACAACATTTTACAAAGCAATTTTACATCTATTTTTAGCTTCGTGCCCCCCTCTAGACACCCTAGTGGTGTACATTTTATGGGTGGCATTGCCGCCACATTACGAACTCGGGTACAATGTGGCGATACCTCTAAATAAAGAATATAATCAGGCTCCACACCAAACAAAAATGATTCACCATCAATGTCATAAAGGAAAGTCAATTTTTTTGTCAGTAAGTGCCAAACAAGCTAAAAATATTATCAGTTCTGGAAATAATTACATTTCACAATTTTTAAAAGAAAATCAGTCTGCATAAGAGCCAGTGATAGGAAAGGATTCCCTTGAAAGGTGTACCAAGCAACAATAACAACAAATAGAAGAGTTTTACATGCATAAAAATATGTGTTTCAAGAGCCTAAAGGCATACCACCCAAATCAGAATTGAAGAATGAGATCTATTTATTTCCACACTCTCATTGACAAACATTGAACTATATAGGTATCTCATTATAGAATTGAGTGAGGTGAAGACATAATTGTAGTAGCTACTAGAACGAGGTGTCATTTGACCAAGTACATAACCATGTGGGTTACACACCAACATTATGCCAAAGAAGGATGGGACTTGGAGGATGTAAAGATTACAAGGCATTGAGAAATGTTACCTCAAGAATAGGTTTCCTCTATGTAGAATAGAATATTTTTTATATAAATTTCAGGAAATGAAATAATTCACCAAGTTGGAATTAAAATTTGGATATCACCATGTTAGATTCAGAGTAGAAGATAACTAGAAGACCACCTTCAAAACTAGGAAGGGTTTATATGAGTGGCTAGTCATGCCATTTGGTCTATGCAATGCACCAACTACACTTATGATGACAATGAACGATATAATGTGATATTTGATGCAAATTTTGGAGACATTAAAGAGGCACCAACTACTAGCAAATATCAGGAAGTGTGAGTTTTCATAATAATCATTGGTGTATCTATGGTATCGAATAGGTGGATGAGAGTTAAAGATATATCCTAGCGGCCATCATAAAATGGTTTTTTCCTACTAAGGTTTCTGAGACCAGGAGTTTTGTTGGTGAAACATAGTACCTGAGGAAATTCCCAACCTCATTTTCAGCAGTAGAAACACCAATAATACCATAAAAACAAGTGGCAAGAGTTTCGAGTGAGGAAAGGGTCAATAGGGGCCATTGAGTAGCTAATGAATAATATTAGTTAAGCATTAATTATAACGTTAAGAAACTTGCAACATCACTTCAAAGTGGAGACATATGTGAGTGGGTATCCTGTTAGAGTGATCTTTATGGAGGGATTAATACCACTATGCTACCATTCAGAAGTATTTCATGGGGAAATTATTAACTACCCTAGTGAAATATATGAAGAAGAAAAAACTATCAGATGGGAAAGGAGTTAGTAATCCACTCAGATCAGAAACTACAATAACACTTAGAGACCCATAGTAAGCCACAACAAAATAGTAATTAAAAGTGGTTGGGGTTTTATATCAGTTTCATTTAGTGGTCAAGTATAAGAAGGGAATAATAATCAAGTTGGCCAACCTCCTTTCGAGGCCACCCACATTAAAGATCAAAATTTTTGGAATTTCAATGCACATGGAGCCATTCAACCATGATGCATATACAAAAGGCATATTTCTAGGATTAAAAATTCAAGGATTTGTTTGAGTAGCTACAAAGCTAAAGTCTTTTGCTTGATGGTGATAGCATAGTTAACTACCATATATAGGATGGGTTTCTATATGGACTCGATAAGCTATGTGTTCCTAAGGTTGAGTGATTGTAAATTATTAGAGAGGCTCACACCTCCAAGGTTGCATGGAACTTTTCTATAGGGAATATAGTGGCAATATTGTAGAGGTATGTGTATTAGCCGAAAATGAAATATCAAGTAGCTAGATTCATCCAAGGATGCATGCTTTATTGTATCAATAGGCCTAGTAATAAGAAACATGATCTATATCATCACATACCTATACTCACTCATCCTTGGGAAATAATTTTCATGGAATTTTTGGGAGGTTTATCAGTAACTAATAAGGGATGTGGCTACATGTTCATATTATTTAACGGGTTTAGAAAGATGTGTGTTCTTATGCCTTATAAAAAGACCATAAGTAAAAAATAATCAACAAAATTGTTCTTTGGATAGGTCTTTGTGCACTTTGGGATACCAATGAAAATCATTTTAGAAAAGGATATAATATTTCTCAGTGCATTCTCAACTACATTGTGGGAGAAGATGGACACAAATTTAAGAGGTTTATAGAATTCCATCATCAGAAAAATGTGTAAGAAAAAAAGAAAAAAAGGCTTTGGTGAATCTTTTAAGGGGTTATAATTAGAAGCATCTGAAGACATAGGATGAAAATATGGTACATATTCAACACGCTTATTATAGGGAAGTTTTCAGTTCAAGTAGTAAGCCACATTAGAAAGTTGTTTTGGACATTTACCACCTTCACCTTTACATATTGCATATGACTTGCAAGCAGGGGTGAGGGAGTATATGATAGGGGATGCCTTGAGGGATAAAAGAATTGCTAATAAGATTCAACACATCCATATACAAGTAAAATATACACTACATAAGTAACAAGAAAAATATATGGATAGGTATATCAACACAAAATAGAGAATCTATTCTAGGTGGGAGACAAAGTATGGTTACAATTGAAAAAATAGAGGCTACAGGGTCCTGGTAAGAAAATAAAGGCTCTATGTTATGGTCCCTTCCAGATACTAAAAAAGGTGTGAGGTAATTCTTATAGACTTGGTCTACCCCATAAATATGCATTTACTCAGTCGTAAATCTAGATAATAAGAAACACTATGATCCTTCCATGCTAGATCAGGAAGAGGAATAGGTCATGCCTTTCATAAGGGATTCAGAGTTAGCTAGTTAGGTAGAGTTTATAGATGATATAATTTCATAAAATAGGTCTAGAACAACAATATACTAGTAGCATTGCCTTTGGAAGATTTAGTTGAAAGGACAACTTCCAGGAAACGATAAATGGTACACTTGAGAGAAGGTAGAGGAAAAATTTTCTCACCTCACTAAGTAGAATATTCTTGGGACCAAAATCTTTTGAAAATGGGGAAGTGTGATCTGGATTAGATCATTATATCAATTTTCATCCATCTCAATGCTTTCAGAGTGGAAAAGGTTGAGCAGAAAGCTCACTGGACCATTTTTATTAGTAGGACCTAGTTTGGTGGATTAGGGCTTGAAACATTATGAGAGAATTTTAAGGAATCAAACAAAACTATTTGGGGAAAATATTTATATTTTTATTTTGGAAACATTTTTTCCTATTACACATATAGCAATCCTTCCAAATTTGCAAACATCACCTCAATCAAGTCATAAATCTAAAAGTTATGCAAAAGTTGACCTTCATGTTTTGAGTACTATAATTCGAAAGGATGCCATGGAATCCCCATTACCCATGAAGGCAATAGCCACATGATCATTATGAATAAGAATCTATAAGGGTCAATGTTGTAACTATATTTAAGAGTTGAAGGAGTCAAAACTAATGTTGGCTTATGGGGGCCTAACCCAGGTTCAAAGTTATTTAGCAAAACAAATCTGTACACTACTGGCCCTTTCGGCATCAACCCGCAGAGTGCAGGCTGAAGTCTCCCCTGAAGAAGTATGGGGGGATGCTGGAACCATGTTTCTACACCCTTGAGATGGATGTGATGTCGGTTTAGTCCAACTAAACCTGCCTTCATGAAGATCGCTTCACGCACTATTCTACCCTTTAGTACCTTCGTGATTTGTTATAATCGACTTTTGCGCAACCCTCACCAAGGGCTAAAGTCCTTTCACACTGCTATGGTAGCGAACTACAATATCTCCTAAACTATGCCAAGTATCTTACTTATCTTATTAACATGTATTGATTATCTTCACGTAAATAGATATTCTATCTTGCATTCACTTAGCCATACAATTATACACATTCGCGCATCATATAAGAATTAAAAGTGAAACTCATACCCAATATAGCATATGCATAAAATAAGAAATAAAGACGTAGAATTGATAGAAACTTCTCTTTATTAATACTTCCATTGTTTATAGAGTCGAATCACCCTGTGCACTTAGCTGCGAACTACTGGGCCTCTGCGCACTCAGCTGTAGAGCCTCTTCCTACGCTATGACTCAAAACTAGACTTTCACTTCAGAACTATCTCGCATACATCATATCTTTTCCATATTGTGATCTGCTTAGTTGCCTTAACTACTTAGAGCTTCGCTCTATTTATACAATCCCATGGTCCACGGACCATGGGTAGATCTTCTACAGTTGACATTACATTATCAAAATAAAGGGTGGTCAACCCTATGACTCTTTAACAAACTATGTGCTCCGTGCCCACAAAATGCGGAGTATTTACGTTGGAACTACAAAACTGACCAAAATCTAGGCTCTAAGCCTGAAAAATTCCCTTGGGGGATCCTGCGTCCAATAGGCCCCCAACAAAAACATCGTGACTCACCCTCGAGTCACTCTATAGGTGCAGATATCTTTGCACGAAGGCCTCCCAACTTTGATTGGATTGCTGCAAGTTCAACAACGCACTGAGTAGCTACGTGCTGAACTTCCTCTAGGCACTATTCGATGACTGTTGTCATCGAACTGCTGCCCTGAATCCTTTCCTGAGTTGCTTGCAGTTGTGCGAGTTTTGCTTCAATGGAGGTTGTAATGGTATATGCCTCATTAATCGACGAATGTAGGTGCACTTTCAAAATTGCTTCCTTATGCCGAGTAACATCCACCTGCTTCTTGAGCACCTTATGAATTTGAATTGAATCATTCCCCCCATATTCGGTCCATTAATTCTAGATTAGCGGCATATTTTCAAGAATCTAGCCCATAGAGTTTGCCTTAAATGCTTGTCGGTTGCTCCATTTGGTCTCAAACCAAGCATCACATCGTCAATAGTGACTTTAATGGTCACTTTCCCGTGGACCTGCATGCAACTACAACTACCCCCGTGCTAACGCGGACCCTATGACACTTCGCTACTACACGCAGTCCTGGGGCATAGTAGTTTATAGTTCCGTGCATCCTTTCAACTGCCTGGAGTGCTAATATTGTGCTTCAGGCAACTAGTCAAGTGGTCAGGCCACCCGTGTATGGCTTCAAATGACTGCCATTCACTTTTCCTAGTAAGGGCTCTCCATTTAAGTTGACCAATTGTACCACACCTCCATCTGTAATCTCTTTAATAACATAAGGCCCTAACCAATGCATTGTAAATTTCCCCAAGAATTTATCAAACTAACTATCATACAAGAACACCAGATTGTTTACTTGGAATTTGTGCAGCTTAATATGTTGATCATGCGAAGCCCTTTCACATTGCTTTTGGACTTGCTGGTGGAATCCAACCAAAAATTGTTCTTCTTCAAGCTCTTACAGCTATGTGAGCCTCTCCTCCAGATCTACATGATCCATCATACCTAGGAGCACTACTATGTGTAGACTAGGCATGATGTATTCCATAGGCATTACGGCTTCCACTCCATAGACAAGCTTAAAAGGTGTCTGTCCCGTCAATTTCTTGCATGTCGTCCAATAAGCCCATAACACTCCAGGTATGCATAGGTCCCAATCACTTCATTGCATGTTGCATACCATGGTCAGCACGTTGCATACCTTGTTTAACACTTCTGTGCGATTTCTCTTCCTTCCTAATGTCTTACTAACATTAAGAGCCATCTGCAAGGTTGTGCCCCCAACACATGCTTATTAACCATGTATTTTAGCATGGATTTTGTGTGCATCTGTGCATATTGAGGCTCTTCTCCATATGCCTATGTCCACTTGGCTAGATGTGCACGTGGATCATCTTGTTCATCATACTTATCTGCCAATCACATCTTAGGCTTCCCAAAGCATGCTCTCATCCTTCTCCTACATTTGCACCAATCATCAAAGCTCCCTTTGTGCATACCCCACCATCTCGCGTACCCAGTCCAAGGCCTGGAAGCATTTCTTTTAAGGCACCACCCTTTCAAAGTCATCCAAGAAGGTATCTACCTAATTTAGACCATCATAAGTAGGTAGATCTCTTACTTTAGTCGACATGCAATGCAACGAGCTTGTCATCATATTGCAGTTCGGCATAGTTACTCCGTGTAACCGATTCTGCCATTGTTCTACTTCTTCATCAGAATCCAAAGTGCAGGAGCTCTCACGCTCCCATTTAATCCATCCATTCATGGTGGAATTCATCCAATCTTGGTCTTGCACTGTTATCTTGTAGATGCAGTCCAGATCATCATCACTTTCATAGTCCCGGATTGGCTCCGCATAGCGTGATCCTTCAACGGGGTCTAGGGTTATAATTACAAATAGTGACTTCTTTTCAAAGATCATTTTTCGCTTCTTCAGATTAATTACCCCGTTCATATCAGTGGCTTAGTCAATTCCGAGGAGCGTAGGGTAGGGATTGTTGTCATAAAAAATCTCTATTGCCTCAAAACCTACCAGCGCACTCCCTCCCTCAATATCCACGGTTATTCCCTGCAATCTCCACAGAGGTATTATTTTCTGCTGATTCACCATTCTCAGCTGAATCGGAGTCCATTGCAGCATAGGTTTTCCCATTCGCTACCATGTCTACTTCAGTAGAACATTCACATCTAATCCCAAATCCAAAATGACTTGATCCATCTCATATTCTTCGATCTGTGTGGTGAGTCTCAGTTCACGTCCTGTCTTTGTCTTATTGTTGGAAATAATACTGAGAGGAGGGGTGAATCAGTATTATCACATCAATAAAACTTTTTCGTTTCCATATTCAGATTCATATATGCTACTTCCAGAACTTCTTATGATTCAATTAGATAATCCTTAATGAGTGCATTATAACATTATCAACCATATTAACAGTAAACAGATGCAGTAAAATAGAACAGATCATCACACATAAGTCACACACATGAACACCATGATATAAGGTGGAAACCCAATGTGGGTGAAAACCACCTGCTGCAAGTCATCTCAATCTTCTTCTTAGTAAGAAAATCCTTTTACAATATTTTTGTATTGGTGCAGTCTTATACTAGTACATAGGTTTCTACCTGCAGAGAGTTACAACCCCCATAGTTCTTGTACTAGCCGATTCATTTACTAGTACAAAAGTTGCTACCTCCTACAATGCTCCAAAGATTTCAATTGCTACTAGAAGGGAGCTACCACCCCCTTTGCTCTTGTACTAGCTAAGATACTAGTATGTAGGTGTCCGCCTACAATCTTCTCTTCTTCGGGTACCACGTTTCATTAATTTTCATACTAGATACACCTGAAGCACAACACATAATCTGAAAGGTCACGTTTCATCCAATTTTCATACTGGACCAATAACATCAAATAATCATCAAGTACATATGAATCACCCAATCTCCTTTTAGAATCAATCAATCTTTTGAATCACCCAAACACCAAGACATATACAAGGTTAATATGTGAGTTATCAACCAGATCAGATCACATAAAGATAAGTCATCAAGCACTTCATCCATTCAACCACAATCATGCTGTTACCAGAACTTAATATCAGTAACCAGACATCGAATATGCACCCAGAACCCTGCAGAATAGTTAAAGGTAGTTAAAGCAAATTTCAAGTAGGGTCCGCAACTTCACTGCCAGACATCTACGGGTATCTGCACCTGTGCATTCTACTCCTCTACGGGTATCTGCACTTGTGCCTTCTGCTAATCTGCGGGTCTCTGTACCTGCGTCCTCTGCTGCACTGCGTACGTCCGCACCTGTGACTTCTGATGAACTGCGTACCTCCGCGCCTGAGCTGTGGATCGCCTGCGAACCTTTGATTAGGGCCAAACTAACAGTCCTCCAATGTGCCACAGTCAGTCCGATCAACAGATTGATCATGCACCAATGAGATTGCGACTTATCAACAGTTTATAGAAATCTCCTTGATTTAGATCTAGATATCACTCACCAACCAATCACCAGAATTTCAGATCTAGATCACCTTAAGATATTCAACCCAAAAGTACTTGATTCCAAATGATCTCCTTTCCTTTTTATAGGCAAGCTTTTCACAATACCATGGTCCAAAACCATAATAACACAATACCATGAACCCAATACTTGGGATCAATACTTTAGATGCAATACTATGGACCAAAAGCATATGTCGGACTAAATACCATGGATCACCATAGGATTCCCACATGTGTGCGCTTTTCTCTGCATGGAAATGCGTGCACTAGGGTACGCACCTTTTGTTCAGACAACCTGCGGACATGACCGAAACGTTCTGAGCAGTGTACCTGCAGGTCCGCACCTTTTGAACTGTGAACCTGTGACCCTCTTATTTTCTTCCATTCTGAGAGGTTGATCATCAATCTTTGCTACTGGCCTATTTCTCTAAGATCTATCACCTGTATGAGTTTCCATCAAGGAAAACACTTGTCCATAATGCCAACAATCTCCCCCTTTGGACTTGATGGCAAAGCTTACTTGTCACACGTAGACTCATCATCTGATTCCTTTGCACTGTCAGTATTCTATCACATGTGATATTTCTTCCTGTAGATTCATCTGATTATATATAGGTAAGATGTTATTCTATGAGTGGGTTTCCATCAAGTACAACAAATGGATCATAATGCCAACAATCTCCTCCTTTGGACATGATGGCAACAACACCAACTCACTCTCCCCTTTTGACATCAAGGGCAAAGGGCGGACCAAGATATCCTCTTTCCTTGATATACCTTCCGCTATCCATACTCCCCTTGAGTACCTGCTGAAATATTTGAATGAGCTCCCCCTTTGTATATGCCATGGTGCATCAATCTATCCATGCTCCTTCTGAGTACATGCTGAAGTCTCTGCTCTGCTGAAGTGTGCTTTTCATGCTCCATTAGACAGTAAGCAAGTTCTGCAAAAAGATGTTCTACAAGAAGAACATGACTCTATACATCATAAATGACCTTCCTATCACCAAAGACTCATACATACATCTATCTCCCATCACAATGGTGATATACCAAAAGTTTACATATGATAACATAAGAGAGTAACATCATTCATCCTTGGCATAGTGGGGAAACCAAGATAGGTTGTTACATGACCTTGATATGACTGAAATATTTCATCAAATGATTATAATAGATAGAGACACACTAGTACATCATGAGTCTTGATATGACCTTTTTGAATGAAATTCATAACAGAGACCTAACACTTAAATAAGATCATGATAAACATTAGCAACAACCCTCTATGATCTGCTCCATATCATCTGTCACCATCAACTTGTGATAGTGCATGGATCATCAAAGTATGTCTGTATCAATAGAATAATTCTACATATGTGAGAAGCACCATAGCCATCCAGATCTGCAGGGACCAAGTAGCATCAATTGGGAATATCTGCACCAATCAACATATGTACGAAACAACCTATCATCATATAGGTAAGAACTCATCATCATCATATCTCCAACAATGCAACTTTGAATAATCATCCATGTAACCAGTCAACAATCCTCATCCATATGTGTGCTAAGAACAATAGGAATTCGTCATCATAACTGTAACAGCGTATGAGTGACTCATCATCAAGTGAATTCAATCTATGTACTTCTCCTTATCCTTAAGAAGATCACCAAGTAAGCACCATTAGAGAATCAACCACAAATCTGATCTAAATATCAACTATGTAACCCCAATAATCATCTGATCAACTCATAACCATATCATAGCAAGATGAATCTTTTTTCCATATAAACATCATCACCAAGGACTATTAACCATAATGCCAACAATGCATTAAAAGCATATGCTCCCCCTCAACTTGTGCCATCTGTTTACTATTAGATCTGATCATGCATATATTAGAAATAAGCAACAAGACATCATCATCAAGTTAGGATCAAAACACTCCTAGCCATCTTACAAGTATCAAGACATTTCCACACATCCTCAGCAGACTGTAACTATTAACCGATAGAGCAAATAATGGACTGAATCATATCAGACCCTTTTTCTGAGCCTGTCCCCACTGCTTTTCCTCAGACTGACATATACGCGACTTTGCAGTGTCTAACTTGCGTATATACGTGACTCCACTTAATGAAACTTGCGTATGAGATTTAGGGCACTGAAGTTGTACACTTTTAGCTCCCCCTGAGTCTGTTGTGTCAGTGCTGTGCTGCATCTGAGTACATTGTGCGGTGCCACATCTTTTTGACTGAACTTCCTTCTTCTTCCATATCTTCAAGCGTGATGATGATGTTTTCTCCTTTTGATATGGTCCCCATACATTGATCCTGCATTTCTTTGCTATATGTCCAAGCTTGTTACATGTGTAACATCTTACATGTCTCATATTTCTTCTATAACAATCAAAAACTCTGTGATCAAACATATTGCAAGCAAAGCAATATCCATTAAAGTACCTTGAATGTCATGATCTTTCTACATGATGGTCTTGAACCCTTCTTCTTCTACATCTGGCTGCAACATGTCCAAGATTATGACATACATAACATTCAACATTATTCATAGGAGGAGTAAAAGATTTTCTTTGAAGAATTCCTTTCCTTGGTTGATGATGAGATTGACCTTTCATATCCTTATTGAGCATTTCAGATTTTACAGTAGAGTCGCTTGTCTTACTTTCTGAACTAGATTCACCTTTAATAGATTCATGAAAACCAAGACCAGTCTTGATAGCAGGAGACCTTTGACTACTAAGAATATCATCCAAGAATTTAGTACTATCTTGAAATCGTAATAGTTTATCCTTTTCTTCTGATTTACCTTTCAAGATATTTACCTCAACTTGATGTTGCCCTTCCTTTTCAAGATACTGCTTCTTCACGTTCTCTTCAGCATTTCTTTCTTCTTCTAACTAACGTCTTAAATTGAGAATCTCCTTTTCTTGTTCTTCATTCACATCCTGCAGCATTTGACGAACTCTGGAGACACATTCCAGTTGTGCTTTTACACTGATAACTTCTTTTTCATGTTTTTCAATACCTTGGAGCAGATCTTTATTCTGCTTCTTGGCTTCTTCAAGTTCTTCCTTTAGTGAGAGGGTCGTAGCTTCAAGACTTTTATAATCACTAGATCTATCTCTGAGATTATTGATTGTTGTGCTCTTTTCATTGAATTCTTTTCTCAATGATGTTACTTCATCTTGCAACTTCCTTACCTTGTTTCCTTCTTCTAGTTGGGATTTTAGTTTGGTAGCTTCTTCTTTGAAGTCACATTCCCTTTTGTTCAATAGATCTTGTTGATCTCTGATTATGTCTGAAAGCGTTTTAAGTTTTGCCTCTAATTGATATCTTTCTTGTTCACCCATAAGAGCAAGTCGAGTTGTTTCGCTATCACTTTCATCTCTTCCATATGGAAAGATAGCTGGAACATCTGAGGATAGCAAATTCATACCTGATTGTTCATCTCCATTCTGAAATGGTTTTGAATCTGAAGAGCTTCTTATGCCTAATCCCCAATCGATTCTTCCACTGTCATAGGTCTTCTGAGATGTCTTCTTCTTCTTCGGTGTTTTCTTCTTAAGCTTCTTTCCCATTGTTCCACGGATCTCCTTCAAGCGATCAAGCTTCTACCAAAGGACCTGCTCTAATACCAATTGTTGGAAATAATACTGAGAGGGGGGGTGAATCAGTATTATCACATCAATAAAACCTTTTCATTTCCATATTCAGATTCATATATTTTACTTCCACAACTTCTTATGATTTAGTTAGATGATCCTTAATGAGTGCATTATAACATTATCAACCATATTAATAGTAAACAGATGCAGTCAAATAGAACAGGTCATCACACATAAGTCACACACATGAACACCATGATATAAGGTGGAAACCCAATGTGGGTGAAAACCACCTGCTACAAGTCATCTCAATCTTCTTCTTGATAAGAAAATCCTTTTACAATATTTTTGTACTGGTGCAGTCTTATACCAGTACGCAAGTTTCTACCTACAGAGAGCTACAACCCCATAGTTCTTGTACTAGCCGATTCATTTACTAGTACGCAGGCTGCTACCTGCTACAATGCTCCAAAGATTTCAATTGCTACTAGAAGGGAGCTACCACCCCCTTTGCTCTTGTACTAGCTAAGATACTAGTACGTAGGTGCCGGCCTACAATCTTCTCTTCTTCGGGTACCACGTTTCATTAATTTTCATACTGGATACACGTGAAGCACAACACATAATCTGAAAGGCTGCGTTTCATCCAATTTTCATACTGGACCAGTAACATCAAATAATCATCAAGTACATATGAATCACCCAATCTCCTTTTAGAATCAATCAATATTTTGAATCACCCAAACACCAAGACATATACAAGGTTAATATGTGAGTTATCAACTAGATCAGATCACATAAAGATAAGTCATTAAGCACTTGATCCATTAAACCACAATCATGCTGTTACCAGAACTTAATATCAGTAACCAGACATCGAATATGCACCCAGAACCTTGCAGAATAGTTAAAGGTAGTTAAAGAAAATTTCAAGAAGGGTCCGCAACTTCACTGCCAGAAATCTGTGGGTATCCACACCCGCACCTTCTACTCCTCTACCGGTATCCACACCTGTGCCTTTTGCTGATCTGCGGGTCTCCGCACCTGCGCCTTCTGTTGCACTGTGTACATCCGCACCTGTGCCTTCTGATGAACTGCGTACCTCCGCACATGAGCTGTGGATCACCTGCGGACCTCTGATTAGGGCCAGATTAACAGTCCTCCAATGTGCCACAGTCAGTCCGATCAACATATCTGATCATGCACCAATGAGATTGCGACTTATCAACAGTTTACAGAAATATCCTTGATTTAGATCTAGATATCACTCACCAACCGATCACCAAAATTTCATATCTAGATCACCTTCAGATATTCAACCCAAAAGTACTTGATTCCAAATGATCTCCTTTCCTTTTATAGGCAAGCTTTTCACAATACCATGGTCCAAAACCATAATAACACAATACCATGAACCCAATACTTGGGATCAATACTTTAGATGCAATACCATGGACCAAAACCATCTGTCGGACTAAATACCATGGATCACCATAGGATTCCCACATGTGTGCACTTTTCTATGCATGGAAGTGTGTGCACTAGGGTCCGCACCTTCTGTTCAGACAACCTGCGGACATGACCGCAACTTTTTGAATTGCGTACTTGGGGGTCCACACCTTTTGAACTGTGAACCTCCGATCCTCTTATTTTCTTCCATTCTAAGAGGCTGATCATCAATCTTTGCTACTGGCCTGTTGCTCTAAGATCTCTCACCTGTATGAGTTTCCATCAAGGACAACACTTGTCCATAATGCCAACAATCTCCCCCTTTGGACTTGATGGCAAAGCTTGTTAGGATATTCCGACACATAGGAAATAGTTAAGTTCAACTTGGTCTAGTATAGAGTTAGGTAAAGTGTGTTTTTTTACCGTTGTACATTTTGTAACTCACAATCCGACGGTCACGATATGTAGTGATCCGACGGTTCATTCTCTCCTTGGTATTACCGACACTTGATCTGTGGCTTGACACCCGATTGGTCCATGAGTTCTATTTAAAGCGCATGGACGGTCATTTGTAGGTTCACCATGCATGAGAGAAGCTTATGTAAATTTTCATTCTTTTATTAATAAATTGCCTCTAGTCACCACGTTGGCACAGGCCGTCAACTGTTTCCCTCTCTGAGGGTTTTAACCATGTCAAAATACTGGTGTATTGATCTGTGACCTGTTTGTGAGCGGTGTCCTTTTGGTGTTATGTCTGAGGAACTTACCCTGTAAATTCCTACATGGTATCGGAGCT